>APFE030889174.1:108047-173310 GCA_000404065.3 Pinus taeda | reverse complement strand
GAGAGAGGGTGTTTAGATACACCTCATATATCTATCATCTTATTCTGTATCACCAATATGAAAAATTCTCTTTTGAAATCAAGAGAACCGATGCAACAGGGAACCCAAGATCGGTTGTATATTGGAGTTCAATCTTCCATGGCTATTTCTACTCACCCTATACATATTGTGAGTTCATAGATCTGTTTATTCATCCAGCCCTATCTCTACTTATGACAGAACCTCCTCCAAGACTCACTGAGGAAATGAAGAGGATACTGCAACTATCCACTGCTTACAGCATAGGGGACTGGTATTTCTACCAGCATCATACAGTGCTTAGGATATATAGGTGTGAGTTGCGCCCTTTCAGGCTACCCAAGTTTGTGCCTATGAGGCTCTTTGCCCTGGAGTACTTCAGACAGTTTTCCCATGCCGATCTGATCCATTTTGCAGGTAGGGGCAAGAAGGCACAACTCAAAATCAAAAACCAGCTTGGGCATCTGGTTTTAAACAAAAGAGAAGGATGGAAGGAGGCAGAGAGAATGTTGGAAAGCCTGGGCTTAACACAAAGCTTCCTTTGGAAACCATATGACCCCAATGGCTTTATATCCAAGAGGAGACTGAAATATAAACTCTCCAGTTATGAGCATAATAGCATGCTCCTCATAACAAGACATGCAAACCAGCCAAAATGGCATAAAAATACCTTGGTAGAGCCTCTGACCCAAGAAGAGCTAAATGACAGGGCTAGGAGACATTTATTAAAAATGGCTGACTTGGAATGTCCTTCTCAGGTGCCTACCCTGCCAAGTTCTCACACAATAGCGCCGGCTTCTTCATCTACAACACAGGAAGGGGCAGCACAAACTTCAAATCAGGGGCAGGACAAAGGTAAAGGCAAGGTAATGGAAGAGACAGAGGGTCAGCAGGAGCAACAGCAAGAGGGCCAACAGGGCCAACAAGGCCAACAAGGCCAGCAAGAGCAACAGCAGCAAGACCAGCAAGAAACTGGTCATCAGGATTAGGAAAAGCAAAAGGGAGAAGGCCAGGCAGCTACCCAACAAAGGACAACCAGCATGGCGCCTCCTAGACAGGATTCTAGGATGGATTCTTCAGTCCTCCAAACCCCTCAGAGGGAGGACATCAGCAGGAAAAGGCAGAGGGATACCCCTCTCACAGAAGGTCCAGAAAAAAGGCAGAGGCTCAATCCATTTTCAGAAGAAGAAATGCATAGCCTTGAGACCTCTGCCAGCTCATTACAGCAAGAGCAAGATAGGACAGCACTTGGGGAGGTCAGCTCCTCAGGACAAGCAAAGAGTGCAGCTGAAAGCATAAAGGACCAGTTCAGGGATGCTAAGAGGAGGAGTGAGCCACTCAAAATTAAGCTCTACAATCATTTGTTGAACATGGCCCCTCCAAATCAACAAAGGCTAATGGCTGCCTTTGATGTGCAAGAAGGCAAGATGATAATGAGCCATTTTGCCCCTACAGTGCAGCAACCTCAAACAGCTGCTGACTACATAAGGACAAACTTAGAAGTTCTTGCAAAAGACATCCACCCCATGGACCAGATCGAGCTCCACAAGCAGACGGGTGAGATGGTCTATGCCACCCTGGCAGACAAGACCTTGGTAAATTATAAGCTGCAAAACAGTTTAAATAACACTGCAGCTCAGCTTGAGTTGGAAAGGGCATCCTCTCAAGCCAAGGACAACAGAATCAAGGCACTAGAAGAGATCATCATAGAGTTTGGTCATGATCCCAATGATGTTAAGGCCATACAGGAGGTCCTTAAACTAAGGGATGCGGATGTAACTGCAATTAAGAAGAAAATGAAGATCCCACCAACTCTACATCCACAAACAGATGAAGTAGCCCAACAAAGACGGGAAAGGGATGTCACTGCACTGCTAATGACCTTGTATAAGGAGCTAATTGACACCCAACAAAAGCTGCAGGATACAGAGACTATCCTAGAAGCAACTGTACAGAGGGGAGAACAAGGGCAGTCTTCTAAACCACCCACAGAGACGATAGATCTCGAGAAGACCCCTAAAGAGGACATCCCTCCAAAGAAAAAAGAATCAGAAACAGCTCCAGCTACAACAGAGCCAGCCACTACAGCACCACCAACAGAGCAGGCCGAGAGCCTGGATATGCAGAAATTAAGGCAAGAACTCCAGCAGCTAGAAGCTCAAATGACAGAGCTAAATAAAGCCAAAGAAATCTTAGCAAAGATAGAAGAGAAATACGATAAGTCTAAGCAAAATGTAGCCGAGAGAGAGAGGGAAGTAAAAGCCTTGAGAAAGACAATTGCAGAGCTGGAAAAGCAGCTCAATTTTGAGAAAGTGACAGCAGAGATCAAGCAAGTGATATGGACTGCCATTGTAGAATCAATTACTAACCAATGGGAGTACATTGATGCTATATATGAGCAAATAGGACTCATTGGCAGGGCAAAGAAAGAGCTATACAGAGCAAGAAACGCCCTTGGCAACATGGCATACCTTGCCCCCAGGATGATTGAAGTCCTAAACTACAGAACTGGTTCTCAGCTGATAAAAATGGGAATTGCTAATAGAACTGAAACCATTTCCCTAATCAAAAGAACCACAACAATGAGGAACCTAATTCAGACACTGGACAGGAAGATTCATGATATACAGGCAGATATAACTAAGTTCCAGAATAGGTTCACAGCCCTGCAGGACAAAGGGCTTCCCACCTTGGAAGAATCAGGAAAGCTTCTCTCTCATGAGAAATACATCAAGAGGGTGAGCACTTTTGCAGCAATTCAAATTGCTGATACATCTGGGTCATCTTCAGCAGGCCCACTAACAGGACAGGCTCTTTTTGAGAAGTTAGATAATTTATTTTTTATTAAAAATGAAATAGCACATCTATTTGATGAGCCCCCTCATTTCTATAAGTACACAGAGGCTGATGAGACCATAGGGTCAATTTTGAGGCATCAGCTTCCCCCTCAAGACATATGGCAGGACTTAATAAAGCTACTTTTGAATCAAAGTTGAGGAATTAAATCTTTTGCAGCAATACAGTCCATGTTGCATCTACAGGTAGACAAAGATATGACAGCAAGCATAAAGACACTGAGCCAACTCAGCACAAGTACTCGGCATCAACAGCAACATCAGCAGGTACAGGTGGCAGGGCCAAGAAGATACAAAAGGTCAAAGTGACAGAGCACTTCAGTTCATATTTATGATAAAGCCGCGCAATTAACTCCGCAGTGCCCAAAGGTCAAAAATTCGTCCTGACAGCAGTTAAAGGCTTTAAAGAGGCATTTATGTTTTCAATTACTTCTCATCTACTCTCCTGTACAAATGTAAGAGATATTTTCCTCTCGGATGACTCCATTCCTGAGATATTTTTGTATGTAAACCTCTATATATTCCCCCTCGCATTTGTTTAGAGGGGTTGGACTCTGGATGTAAGAAATCTCTCGATATCTTTCTCTGTTATTCTGATATTGTAAACTTTCAGATGCTTAATACAAAAGACAGTGGGATTTCTTCAAAGATGTTTGTCTCTTGATCTCCTGATGGTGTGTGGCTCAAAGTTGCAGGATTCTTGTGTATTTCGTGGCTCAATAAGTTTTCCTCATGACTCTTTATTCCACCTGTGTTCATTGTTATTTCATATGTTTTCCATGTCTTTCTGTACACTTGAAAATCTAGGTAGTGAAGAGAAAGAATAGTCTCAGGATTTAGTCATTGGCTACCCTGAACTCAATCTAAACTATCTTATATGTTTTCTTCTGATACAGTATTTAAAGAGTAATTCTTCGTTGCTACCTTTAATACTATGTCATCACATTTCACTGTTGTTTTAGGAATTCAAGCAATTGCTCCTAGATAACAGACCTCTTTCACAATATACAGTTTAAGCAAAGAATTCTTAACTGCTCTTTGCCAGTTGTTGTCACCTCGTTCTCACTATTTACAGTTTGTTTCATGGCATGCACACAGGCCCTCTAGCCTTTCCCCTCACCAAGATCAAGACCTCAAGAGAAAACTGTCCCAGACCCCATTGCCCAATGGATTAACTTTACTTGCTGATATACTTTAAAGAAATCAGAAGCATCCTCCCAACCAAACACTAAAACAACCAGAGTATTCACTCCATAGCTAGCCTAAAACCTTCACTGAAAGCAGTGACAAAACCTTATAGAGAGAGCCCTCTCTGACTGCAGCTAGGCTAGGAGCTGTAGCCCAAAGACTGGTTAGTGGTTACCCCGGCCGTATCCTCTTAGGAGTCAAAGAGGACAACCTGGGTGTTAACAGAACGTGCATGTGGTTTCTTGGTTATGATATGTCATTGGCATAGAGGATTTCCTGGATTGACAGTGGTTTTTCCTAGCCTTTGCATTCCATGGATAGCCATGGTGTTGTGGATTTTTTTCCTCTTTTTTTCTAGTTGGTTCTCATGTTCCTTATGGTTGTGGGTTGAGTTACTTGTTCCTAGATACTTGGTTGGACAAACGCTCTAGAAGCCCTGTAATAGCATGGGTTGAGTTACTAAGTTTGGAAGCCTTGGTTGGAAAAATTCCCTAAATCCCTTGGTGGGTTGAGTTACTAGTCCTGAAATCCATGTTTGAAAAATTATCTAGAGCCTGGTAGCAGCAGTGGGTTGAGTTACTAGTCCTAGAAGCCTTGGTTTGAAAAAACACTCTAGAGCCCTAGACAACTTGGGTAGAGGTCGATCTGGTGATGATTAGTGATGTCTAACCATGAGGTAGAATCATTGGTTGAGGGTTCAGGTGGTTTGGCCTCTGGAAGCCCTGGTTTGGTTTCATTCAATTCGTTTCATGAGATACCACATTCATGCTTGGAATATGGCATGGGGATGATTGACTAAAAGAGAGATTTGATTCAGCCCAATATATGGTCAAGTGGTATATGGAAGTCCCTGACTTGGGTGGATTTGCATATGTTAATAAGAGATCCTTTTTCCTTTGGTATTTTATGAGTAAATGTTCTTATCATTATGTGGCTTCAATGGTTGTTTCCTCATTCATATAGCTCTAGTTATTTGTTGGTTATAAGCATGTTTTATGAGAGCTATGATATATGGCTCTCATCATGTTTTGGTTATTATATGAAATTCTAATGAATGAATGACTTAATAGATAAAAATTCATCTACAGTGAGGAGGTATCTATCCTCTTGATGATTCTCAGATAAGTATGAGATCCCTATGTTCAAATATGTTGTTATGACCTGTAGATTTCATGTTTATGATATGTTTTACGAAATTTTTGTCATGGCTAATAGGGTTCAGATCAAGTAATTGTTCAAGTGTTATCATTAGTAACCTTGTTTCCATGTTATTTATAATTTTTGGAAGTTGAATGAAGTTTTAGGCAGTGGCCTGAGTCTTGGCCCTAAAAAAGTGGCACAAAATTTGGGGTCGCTGGCACTAAACTACCTCAAAAAGGCCACAATCACATGGATGCCTTGTTGTGGGAGAAACTTGAGGGTCCCAGTTGCATGAATGCCTTGTCATGAGAGCGACGAAGACTCTAGGTTAGTGAAAAATCAATTTCTCTCAGGGTTTGGATGGCTCTTGAAGGTTCTGTACCTTCTGAGGAAGGTCAAATTGGCCTTTTCATGTTGATTCCACTTCCTTAACTATACATAGGGAGTTGTATCATATCATAGTAACTTTTTGATATCATAGTAACTTTTTGGGACATGTTTACCTCGATGGACCAGTTAGCTTGGGTAAATGTAGGAGAAGGGTGTTACAGATTCCTGTGAAAATTTTGTTTATGGAAAACATAGGAGAGTTATATTTATCAGAGTTGGGAAGGAAAAGAAGAGCGAAAAATTAGAGCTTGTGCATACATATGTATGGGGACTTGCTTTGGTGTCATATCTCGATGGCTCTCACTATAATGTTACTTTTATTGATGATACAACTAGGAAAACCTAAATTTATTTTATTCAAAATAAATATGAAGTATTTTATATTTTCAAGAAATGGAAAGCTTTGGTTGAGAATAAGATAGGAAAGAAGTTGAAGTGTCTTAGATCAGACAATGGAGGTGAATAATGCAGCAAATATTTTGATAACTATTGTTTAGAGCATGGAATTCGCAAAGAGAAGACAGTTCTAGGAACACCATGGGAAAATGGTGTATCAGAAAGGATGAACAGGACAATCATGGAGCATGCAAGGTGCATGATATTGCATGTAGGATTACCCTTATAATTTTGGGAAGATGTTGTAGATACTATTGTTTATCTAATAAATAGAGAGCCTTCAAGTTCCTTGGGTGGTGGTATTCTGGAGGAGGCATGGACAAGTAAAAAGGTAAACTACTCATTTTTAAAGACTTTTGGTTTTGAATACTTTGTCCACATTAATAAAGAAAACAGAACAAAGCTTGAAGAAAAATAAAATAATTGTACCTTTATTGGATATGGTGTTAATGATTTTGGTTATTGCTTCTATGATTATGAAAATCACAAAATCATTAGGAGAAGAGATGTCATATTCAATGAAAAGGTCTTGTATAAGGATCAGATGCAAGCAAAGGAAAACAAAGAATACATAGTGCTTGATGAGATCACAAGAAAATTAAAGGTGCTTAAAAATTATAATTATCAGCAACAACAATAACAATAGAAACCACAACAACAATAGGCACATCAAACACCTGAAAGTGGTGTTAGAATATCTATTAGGATATGTAGACCCAATGAAAAATACTCTCCTTCATTATATTATGTGTTGTTTATTGATTTTGGCGAACCATAATGTTATGAAGTAATGTAGGTAAAAACCAGGAAGAAGTGGGAGCTATCCATGAAAGAAGATATGGACTCCTTGACACATAACTAGACTTGGGACTGCAAGTAAAACAACATTGCAGAGTAAATGGGTTTACAGGTTGAAGGAAGAATATGGAGGTAAATAGAGGTACAAGGCTAGACCTGTTATGAAGGCATTTACACAAAATAAAGGTATAGTCTTTGATGAAATATTTTCTCTTGTTGTTAAAATGACTTCAATTAGAACTATTTTAAGTATTGCAGAAGCAAAAAAATTGCATCTTGAGTAGTTAGATCTAAAGACAACCTTTCTCCATGGGGATTTGGAGGAAGAGATCTGTATGAAATGGCCACAAGGGTATGAGATCAAAGGGAAGGATAAATTAGTGTGCGAGTTGAAGAAGAGCTTGTATGGCCTAAAATAAGGTCTAGGGTAGTGGTATCTAAAATTTGACAGGTTTATGTCTGAACAAGGTTATACTAGATGTCACTCTGAACATTGTGTTTATCTTAAAAATAAAAATGATGGCAGTTATATTATATTGTTATTGTATGTAGATGACATGCTTGTTGGAAGGTCTAACATGAGGAAATGAATGTGCTCAAAGGAAAATTGGCAAATTCATTTGTAATGAAGGATTTGGGTGCTGCAAAACAAATCCTTGGTATGAGAATAACTAGAGACAGGAGAAATCATAAATTAACATTATCTCGGAGTGAGTACATAGAAAAGGTGTAGAAAAGATTTAATATGCAGAATACAAAACCAGTTAGTACACCTTTAGCTACCCATTTCAAACTAAGGAGATGTGTCACAAGACTTAGGAAGAGATGGATTATATGTGTAAAGTTCCATATGCATCAGTAGTTGGAATCTTAATGTATGTAATGTTATGCACAAGGCCTGATAATGCACATGCAGTGGGAGTCGTAAGAAAGTATATGAAAAATCCAGGAAAAGAGTATTGGATGGTAGTGAAGTGGATTCTCAGGAATATGAGAGGTACCACAAATCAAACATTATGCTTTGGTGGTTCAAGAATTTATCTACATGGATATGTTGATGAATATATGACAGGTGATAGAGATAACAAGAGGAGCACCATAGGGTATGTGTTTACTGTAGGTGGTACAATTTTTAGTTTGGTTTCAAAGTTGTATAACATTATTGCCTTTCAACAACAGAAGTAGATTATGTTGCTTCTACGGAGGCTAGTAAAGAAATGATTTGATTACAAAGGTTTATGGATGAATTGGGCAAGAAGCAAGAGATGGGTAGGTTATATAGTGACAGCTAGAGTGTCATTCATCTTGCAAATAACTCACCATTTCATTCTAAGACTAAACATATATAGCTCAAGTACCATTTTACATGGTCAAGGTTAGAATATGGACAGTTGAAGCTAGAAAAGATACACACTAGCCAAAATCATGCAGGCATGCTAACAAAAGTTGTAACCATGGATAAATTGATATCATGCTTAGTTTCAATTGGTATTCAAGTATCATGATGAATATGAGAAACAACTAGGTCCAAAGTGGAAACATTATCTAGCAAGTGAAGCAGTGGTGTAGTTTTTATAATCAATCTCCAAGTGGGAGATTGTTTGGTGTGGAGCCTAATTAGATTCCTAATTGTTTAGAGGTTTTTGTTCCAGTTACATTAGATCACTATTCATATCAGGGTGGCGATGCCACCCATTTAATTAGCACCAGGGGGGTTGAGGGTGTTAGTCCCAGTATCTACATACTTCCATCAAGGATCAAAGTTTTCTCTTTGCATTTTCATTTTAGGGGTCCCATACTAAAATTTTTACATCATTTCATTAGGTCATGTCAAACTGATCCACTGATGGTTGTCTTCTCTTCAAAAAATATAATTTATCCCTCATAGAGTATACCTGCTGACCCTTCTTCAGGTTGTCTTCAGTTATGGTTTCATGGTCAATTTGCAATCATGCTTTCATTAGGTCATAGGGCATGTTTTCATTAGATCTTAGGGTTTCATTACCAAGGTTAAGAGCATGATTTAAAAGTGTAAATAAAGGGCAGCAAGGGTATAAGGATGATATATAAGTCAAGCATGATGGCTTGTAGGTCATAGTCATTATATAGTTATCTATTAAACTAATGTAATTTTCACCTCAAAAAAAATGCTTTTGAGGTGAAAACATAGTATTTTGAGTTAATTTCTATTTCTTGTGTAATTTTAAATCACTTCATGTAATCAATGATCTTGGCTGCACCAAAGCATCTCTCCTTGCTGCAAGACAAAGAAACATTGCAAAAATCAGTTCAAGTTGGGCATTATCCACCTAAAAAGAAACAAAGAAGAAAAGGCATTAAAAATAGAGTTTTGAAGATGGTTAAGAAACATTAGAAAGTGGGTTTTTCAAGTGAAAAATCAAAATTTTCTCCTATATAAGGTCTCACATTTCATTTTCAATTTCATCATTATCATTTGGAAAGCAAGGAGTCAAAAAGTGAGGAGAAGAGGAAAGGTTGAGTGAGTTTTGAGCAAAGGAGAAGTGGCGTTGCGCTTTTGGAGGGTGGCGTTGCGTGTTTGGAGCAATGGTGAAGTAGCGTTTTGCATAGGCAAACTGGCGTTGCACGTCTGGAGATTTTCACAGTGTAATTTTACACTACATTGTGCTTCTAGAGATGGCATTGCGCATTTGTGCCTTGGCACAGCACATTGAGTACAAGGGCCAGAAAGGCCTCAAAACTTCAAAAAATTTCAAGATTTCCCTCTCTTCCCTTCATACAAGTAAGTCATCCTCCCATTACATTGTTGGTTTGCAATTCAAATTTTAAACATAATTTCCCTTAGTTATGCCTAAACCCTAAATTATCCCTTGGTTATGCCTAAACCCTAAACCCCAATTATTCCCCCTATCACCTATCACTAAACCCTAAAACCCCTTTCATACATCATTCCATAACATCCACATCCATTTATCCCTCTTCCCAAAAAGCAATATTTCAAACAAACCAAGCCCTCCCTCTCATTTTTATGATTCCTACTCCCTCATTCATTTTCTAGCCCATAAGGTCATCTCCCATCCCCTCACTCCTAAAACACTTTCACTCATTCCCTTCATACAACCTCAAGCCTTGTAAACATGGACAGAGAGGATCGAGACTATGAGGAGGAGGAAAACATAGGCAGTCACAGTTCAGCAAATAGACCTAGGCATCAAAGAAAACCACACAAGGGAGGCAAAATTATCAGGGAGGAGCCATCAAACCTCAGAGAATTGCAGGCCTCTCAATTAGCTATCACTTGTTTCAGATATCTAGGGTGCTATGAGTTCTATGAGCAGGTAGAGAGAGTTCAACACCACCTTGAGTTCACCAGACTTTTTGTAGCCCATCTTTAGGACAACAGGGTAACTCTTGTTGGGGTGACATTCACAGTCTCACCTTCCATCATTGCAGATGCAACCAGGATTCTGAATGTAGGGGAGAAGTGGTACAAGGCACAGGACTTGGATGAAAATTATTATGAGCCTTATATCAAACCCCGGTATAGAAATGAGGTGAAAAGACGTTTTCCTTTCAGATTCCTTGAAGACAAATATGTCCCCATGTTGAAAATAATCATGAAATATTTCACTTATGAGGGCAGATTTTCTAGTATGTACACTTATCACATCAGGCTCCTCATGCATTTTACCAGGGTGAAGATGCTAAACCTCCCATATTTCTTATTCAGGAATATTGAGAAGATGGCCCATTTTGTGCATAAAAAGCCATACCCTCAATAGATGAGCAGTCTCTATCATTATTCCCTGATCAAGATGATTGTGCTTCATCATCTCATCCTCCTCAATATCTCTTGGGAGACATTTATTTCTCATGACATCTTCAAGGGTCCTCAAATTCCTCCACTAGTGTCTCAAGAAGCAGGGAGGCATTCTAGCAGTGCTTAGGTGAAAACAAATGAGGAAGTCAAAGAAACTAAAGCCATTGAGGTGCCCGAGACCTACATGACATATCAAAGGGGCACAAGGATATTATTTACAGCTGATAGGCAAGTGTTTTCTCCATAGGATGTGAAAGGGACCTTGCCTTCTTCATCAACCCATAGGCAAATGCTAGATCCACAAGATGTGGAAGGGGATTTGCCTTCTTCATCAACACAGTAGGTACAAGTGCAGAAACTACACAAAGGAAAGGAAAATTTTCCGGAGGAGAGTTTTGATGATGAGGAGAAAAAGAGGGACTTTGATCTGACAGAGCATGATGAACCAGAGCAGCGTTATACTCATCATGGTGTGGAAATAATTGACTTAGAGGCTCAAGACGAAGAAACAATAAAGGGCATCATCATACAAGAAAATGAGGCTCAAGTCCTAGCTTTGATGGAAAATTTGGAGAGGACCAAGTATGTCATCACATATTTGAAACAAGAAAACAAGTAGTTGTGTGAGAAGCAGGTCTTCATGGAGCTAGAACTTCTCAAGGTAAAATGGCAAGGTGACAAAGAGGCACAGGTCACTTTGACTCCTATTGAGAAGGAAATTGAAGATGATAGAGAGACTTGGCTTGAGAGAGTCAATTTTCACCTAGAGAAGTTGTTTTAGAAGGACAATATAGACAACTAGATCATCAGACACATGGCCTACCATTACAGGACTTGAAACAAAATTTGCAACATGAAGGTCAAAAAGATTAAAGTTAGGCTAAGGTGGGCTCTAAAAGAAAAAAAGGAGGAGGATAGGCTTAGGTTTCTTGATGAAGCTTCCTTGGCTTATCAAGATACTTGATGATGGTGTTTCTCACCAATTTTGGTCAAGTTTGGAAAAGTTTTTGTCACTTGCAAATTTTGAAATTTTACACACAAAAAATATGCCTCAGTGGCGCTGTGTTTTTACTAGGGGCACCCAATGCACAAATGGTTTGTATTTTTGGATTCAGAGTGATGAGTACATGCATCCCATGGATTTACTAGCTTTTTTGGGGTAGAACTGGTCCACCAAATGGTCAAAAAACACCCTAAAATGACCTTTCTTCCACTTTTTGGACACACAGAAGCAGTCTTGGAAGAATCAAGTTTTTAGGGGTCACATAATATTCAAGTGAAGAAATTATAAGTGTTTTGGAAAGTAGACTTGAATACCTTTCCAATGAGCTATCATGATCTCAATTTGGATTCTGAGAAGGCCTCAAAAAGGTACTTGAAAGTGGTGTTGTGCGTTGAGCCAGTGGCGTTGCGCGTAGGGCAGATTTTGCGTAGTATGGCTATTTTTCCATTTTTTGACTGTGTTCATGGATTTTCTCTCATGGAGGATGTTTTAGCATTGTAAATTATGACTTTTCATGTTAATATGATGGATAATTAGTAGTAGAGGGTAGATTCATTGCATTAAAAGTCAATTTTATCTCAAGTGAATCAGTTTTTTCACTTTTAGAGGCCAGTCGTTAAGATGCCTATATTCCTATTTCTTGTTCAGTGTTGGTTATATTAGCTCCTCATCTTATGGATTTGACCCCTGAGGATGGGAGGAGGTTGAAACAAAGCCTGTATCTTCCTCTTCTTTCTCATTATAAAGGATTGGACTCAATTGGATGCTCAGACCTTGATTGTACATCATTTTGTAGCAGTTTAGCAAAAGATTAATAAGAATTGCAACTATTTTTATGAGATCCATGTGGTATGGAGTTTTAGTATAGTTTCTTCTTTTGTGATCATATGTTAATGTTTTTTGTATACTTTGTTAATCATTTCATTACTTCTAAGTGAATGATTTCAAGTTGATAGGTAGAATTCATTACATCAGTGCTCTACTTTGGGAAAACATTCACCATTTCATGTTTCTTGCAGTCTAGGAAGGATCCATGGTTTTCACATGCTCATCTTATCTCCTCACCAGTCTTAAACATCTCACCCCATCAATCCTAGAGTGCTAAACCTTATGCCTACCTTGCCTAATTGAACACCCTACAATTTTGACCTAATTCCCTAGACCTAAATTGTCCACCTCCGCCTGATCCAGCAAAACCCCTTCAAAATCAAATCAAAACTTTGTGTTACTATACCTAGCCTAAAATTATTTTCCTGGTCCAGTCATCTTGGCTAATATCTTTATGGAGAGAGCCCTCTCCTAGCTTAGTAAGGCTAGCTACTTGGCTAAGCATGGTTTGTGGTTACCCTAGCATTGCCTCCTTTAGCCTGAAGTTCAATCCAGGTGATAACATAGTGGCGACCATACTGGGGAATCAAAGACTAATCACCCCGGTTGTATCTTTCATTTGAATTCTTAAACTTATGGATGATGAGTTTTAGAATTTATTATGCTGAATTGGAAAGTTGTAAAGCAATATATAAAACTTTGAATTTGAGCACACTAGCTTCGAGAAAGTACACTAGGGCCAATCCAAATCCAAACCCTACCCCAATAGTGGATAATCCTAACCTGATTTCAAGAAGACTTAAAAGACAAGAAAGTTTAGTCAATCCAACACCTTCAATAAAAGTAGATTCCTGCCCTGATGAGTGGTTGTTTTTAGAAGACCTTCCCTTTGATCTGTCATTTGACCTTTCCATATTTAGAACCATGTCTGAAAGTGCACTTGATGAAATAGTTCTAGATCCAGAGTTTATTGCAAATCTCGAAGTCCAAAAGTCTAACCGGTCAATTGATGAGTATATTCTAAATTCCCCTCAATCATACCTTATTACTGCTAAGATCCTCGAGCTTTCTGAACCAGTATCCACTACCCTTAGTTCACCATTATTCCCTTCAATCTCTAAATATCATTGCCCACCTCCATTTATACCTTCACTTCCCTATCAACCTACCATTCCCCATCAATCACCTATTACTCCCAATTCTCCATCAACTACTGCATCAACTCTTAGTAGCCGAATCCTTGCTTTAAATCCACCTCGAGTTATGGCTGTGCAGTATGCACCCCTTGTTTTACCTCAAAATCTTGGTACCATGCCTGATGATTATCAAACCAAGATACCTTTCTTTGATTCCACTCAAACCATTAGAGCTTAGCAACATGTTGATAAAATGAATGATTTCTTTGACCTCCATGAAGTAGAGATTGAAGATGTGACAATGAGATTGTTCATACAAAGATTTTGAGGCGAAGTTTGAAAATGGTTCAAAGCTTTACCAACAGCTTCTATCACCACCTTACCAATCCTCCATAGGCAGTTCCTTAATCTGTGGGAGGTGAAGAAGAATCCACTTCAGATTTTGTCTGAGTATGAGAACATCAAAAGAAATGTCGTTGAGAGTGTGAAAAACTATTGTGTGAGGTTTAATGCAGTATACAATGCTATTCCTGCCAACATTAAACCACTGAATGGATTGGCTTTGCTCAAGTTTCTAGATGGCTTCAATGCTGATATGGCATATCAGTTGTGGGAACATGATCCTACCACACTAGAAAACATGCAAAATAATGTTGTGAATGTAGAAGCAAACTTGTTGGCCAAAAGAGAAAGAATGAGATCTGAGAAAAGAGTGACCATGAAATAAGAAACATCTACTTCAGATGTAAAGATGGATGCATTGATTCAAACAGTGGAAAGGATGGTTGACCTGTTATCCATCACAGATAGACCTAAACCACCAATCCAAAATCCAAATTTTAGAGGACAATAGCAGCCCCAATTTCGAATCAAGCAGAGAGAACAAAAGGCACCAGAGCAACCAGCCCAACAACAGTAGATCAGAACTCCCTTACAGTAGAATTATGTTCAAGGAATGGAAGAAGAAAATGAGGAAGATCCAGTAATTGAAATAAATCACTTTTTCATTATTGATGGTATGCCTATATTTCTGATCGAAGATGAAGAATACGCAGAAGTTCCAGACATTCAAAGGGATGAGGATTACATCTCAGCAAATGATGTAGTTTTGGAGGCTGAATCTGATGATTATCAGCGTGTTTATATGAATGCTTTGACTGCAAAGCAGAGGCAGTACTCTTTAAGGATCAGAGATGTACCAGTCAATCCCATTTAGAAAAAAAAAGGATATGCAATCCAAGAATGATTCTTCAAACACTCAGAATAAAGGGAAAGATCTTACTAACCCGAATCCCAACAACGTACCATCAACAAGTATCACTATGTTGAAGGCCCAAAATTTGGGTCTACAACAGAGGGGATAACCACCCGGTCTGGACCTTGAAAGTAGCTCCTTTTCTGTTTGGAATAGTGGCTCCGACTGGGGGTGATGGGACCAGTTTCCCAATTTTTTTATGATGGTACACTAACGGGATGATGTTTTTCTTCTTAAAGGTTTATGGGGAGAATGCTTTATTCTAAATATAATCTACCTATTAACTAACATATGCAATTTTATTCTAATGAAGGAAAACATCTAACTTTAAACTATCCCAGGAGTAACACTTCACTTATGCGATCTAAAATAATTCCCAACAATGATTGATAATAAAAATCATTCAATCACTACGAGAAAGGAATCCGTTAAAAATGATTGTTTCATATAATAAATTATCCAAAACAGTTATGATAAACACATCGCATAATAAGTCATTCATACACTTAGCATAAAAAGAATAGTTATCACTGTACAAAAGTGCAAAAATGATAACTGAACATTGAGGATTTCATATATAAACAACTAGAAATAATATATCACTTGGCACATAAGCAAAAAGTATTAAGAGATAAAAGTACCATTGATAATAATTCCTGCTCATGAGCTTCAACAATATAGATTTATCTTCAAATAACTCAATATCCACTAAGAGTACAGAAATGCATTTCAGTAGCAAACATTAAACTCATATATAAATAAATCTCATTCCATTCATTTAACAAACCTCCTCAGTGGGAGCAAAAGTGCACGTTCTAAAGAATTGTTTTTGACAAATTTCTAGACCCCTCTCTAAATGCATGAGAGGGGTTTAAATACTACTAACTAAAATCTAAAAATAGTTATTACAAAAATAAATGAGGAGGTTCAAAATGACCATCCTCATTTTAGGCAAAAATGAACTAAAATTAAACTAAAACTATATCTATTCTAAATCATGTATTTGTTCTTTTAAGTTTCAAATGTCCAGCATGGGCTTCAAGAGCGTCGGTTGGCCGACTTCAGCTTTCAATTGACCTGCGAATACGGAATCATCGAGTGTTGGCACTATCTTCTCGGTAGAGGTTATGAGGCACTTCAAAGTTATCCACTAGCTATGTGGTTTTACCAGATATTGCCAGTAAGTGTCCAAGTTTAACTTGCTTATCTGCTTAATTGACTCTGCCTTTTCTTCTGCCATTTGCTTCCACCTTGTTTGCAACTATTGTGCCTTTGGGAGGAATCCTGGAGTGGTTTCTAATATTAAATTTGCTTTGTGCAAATTTTCGTTGATGCAGTCGATGACATTGCTTGTTGTTGTTGTTGCCTCCTCCCTTGCTTGCTCTACTTCTTTGAGTTGTGCATCCCATTTTGCAAATAGCATTTCTTTATGGGATTCATCGATCCTAGGCAATTCTACTCTTTTTCCCTCCTCTGATTTCTGCTAATTCACAAAGTCATAAACTTTCTTAAAAGCTAAATCATAATCAAGTCATAAGTCTATGACTTGATTTGTAATGTAGTCGCTTTTTCCGCAATGGGAATTCCATTGTGAGATCCTTTGGAAAAGAATTTCTTCCTGTTGTAAGAGTTGGTCATTGAGGGCAAGGGCTTCTGTGATGAATTCTTCAATTTTAGGGTCGTCCTTATGTAGTTCTATTTTGGCCTGTAACTGTTGTTCTTTATCGGCCAGATTGTTTTGATAACCCAACTGCATTTGTTGGAAGTCCTGTTGTAGCTTTGCCAATTGTATTTCTGATTCCCGACTGACGATGGCCTACTATAGTTGTTGTTCCAAAAATAGGATCTTATCCTCCTTTTATTTTAATAGCATTTGAACTTCTTACGCTTTATCAATGGTTGCAGAAGCATATGCCCCTGCAATCTGAGAGAGCCTAGTGAGGTTTTTTGTTGGATCAGTGATTGGGTCTTTCCAAAGAACATCCAAAGGTTCAACCTCTAGAGAAAGTACAGTATCTATTTTTCGTTTCTTTCTTTGTCTCCTGACAATAGCTTTATGTTGCAGGCTATAAAATACAACTAGAGGAGGAATCTCCTCTATTTTCAACACAATTTCGGATGACGGAGCAACAGGGATATGCTCTGTCTCTTGAGTATTAATAACCTCTGTCTCTTGAGCAACAGGAATATGCTCTCTCCTGGGTTTATTAGTGGACCTACACTCTATTCCTCAGTGTTGATTAGTTCATTAAAATTCTCCCACTCCTTTTCTAGGTCTTCTACAATTGGACTTGTTGGCTTTGCAAGGGGAGCAAGAGTCTCAACCTGTTTTGGGGACAGAACCTGCTGGTCAGGCTTTTCTATAGACTGAGCTATATCTTTGATTGATGCTTCACCTCTGCTGTGATCACTTTTTGACTGCTTATCAATTTTTTAAGTTGATTCCCTCTCAAACTTTGATTTAGACTTCTCTTCTCCTAAACTTCCACTTATTCTAATACTGGGAGTGGGTTCCCTTATTGGTTCAATGTGCAATTTGTCCAATGGGAAATTTTCCAATATATGTTCTCTGTAACGGTTAAGCTCTTGAAGCTTCACTTGGTCAAACTGAATTTGTTCCATATGTAGAATCTCTTTGAGAGAGCTCTTCTGTCGAAAGACATCGTCGAAGATATCACCTTCTTTAGTAAACACTTTTATTTTGACCATCATTGTAAAATTCTTGATAGTATCCAAGGGATCATACAACCTCCTCAAAAATTTGTTAGCTATAGACTTAGCATATTATCAACCTCTTTAAAAGTGTTTCCCAAATCAAATAATGTGAAGGCCCCGCAGACCAAAGGGAATTGAGGCTAGATGGCCTTCTTCTTATCCTTGAGCTCTCTACTCATTCCCCCAACACTGCAGGTCTAGTAAGCTATCTCTCGAGCCATAAGTTCATTAGGAACATATGAAGGAAGCATATGAGGTGAGGCAATGATCCCAAATACCCTAATGTAGGTGAATAACTCCTCCCCAAACCACCTTCCCACAGGGAGAATGTCAATTCCAGCTTCTAGGGAGAATCTTGGGGCGTCTTTGTTATATAACATTTTATGAATAAGAAGCATCACTCCATGAAAAATCTTATAGAAATGTGGGACAAAATTGGATTCCCACAGTCCTTTGTGGTATACTTGAATAGGTAGATGGTTCTGTATTGTCCATTTCCACCCCATGATGGGAAAATCAGAGACGAAACAAATAGCATCCATGATGTAGGCAGCTAAAAAGAAGGGAGGGTAAAAACTCTGAGAAAAACTTCTTTTAGTTCAATAATTTAAAATAGTAGAAGCTAAATTATCCATTAAAATTTGGGCCCAATCCATTATGGTGGCATTAGTGGCTGCATCTAATAAAGTCAACCATTCTGATGGAAACTTATTGATATCTGGCTTCCCAAATAGTCTACATAATATTGCAGCAAAAAAATAAGGAGAAGTAACGGGCCAGTGGTGTACATACCATTTTTATCCTTCTTTAATGGTTCCTCCTTTGCGGACCAGCTCTTTGTGCAGTCTGCCAAATCCTCATTCTCTTTGGCGAATTTTTCCACAAAATGTTTGTTATAACTGGCCTGGGGTTTTGGCAGGTGATACATACGCCTCAAATTAGTTAGGGTAAATGACCCCATGACCTCCTGGTTCCATGTCTTGAATTCCCTGTCAGATATATCAGTGTGTTCTATAATCCATTTTACCATATCCGTGTAAGGTAGTATCTTTGGCCTCACTGAAACACAGTGCAGAAATGACCATGCAAGATCTGTTAGTGATGCTTCGGATGACCCACGTCTTTCTATACCAAAATATTTCTTACCGCTGGAAATGGCACTATTATTTGTATGGGTCTTGAGAAGAAAGGGTCTAAAGTGTTTGATCGCTTTGAAAATAGCATAAGCTTGTTTCTCAACGTCAGAGTAATTTAATTCAGCTCTTTGCAAGTTTGAACTGAAAAAGGCAATTGGGGCTTCTGCTTGATCTTGATTGGCTTGCATGAGTATTGCAGCGTATGATTTCTTAGAGGAAAATGTATAAAAAATGAAGGGATCAGAAAAGTTTGGAGTCACTAGATATGGAGCATTTATAATTGCTTGTTTAATCAGGTTGAACGCTTCATGTTCTACTTGACCCCATTTGAAGAGAGAGTTTTTGTTGATCATTTCTTGGAGAGGTGACACAATTCTTGAGAAGTTCAGGACAAATCTTTTAACGAAATTGATTTGACCAAGGAAGGACTGCATTACCTTTTTTGTTATGGGGTAAGGATATCTCAGAAATCTCCTTAATCCTATCTAGATCAATATGGATTCTATATTTAGACACTATGAATCTGAGAATATTTCCTTCACTTAATGCAAAAAAGGATTTTTTTGGATTAAGTGAGACCCCATACTTTTGACAACGTTGAAATATCTACTTTAAATATCTAAGGTGATTGCTACGTTTTTTTAGAATACACTCTTATGTCATCTAAGTAAATCACCACTAACTTATTCACTAATCCTTTAAATGCAATATCCATGGCCCTTTGAAATGTGGCACCAGGATTAATCATTCCAAATGACATCCTTTGATATGCATATGTGCCCCATTTGGTTCTAAACGTCATCTTCAATGGATCATTCGGAAGGACTAAAATTTTCTTATATCCTGAGAATCCATCTAAAAAGGACATCAATTCAGACCCTGCAACTGATTGTAATATTTGTTCCATAGGGGGTAATGGAAAATTGTCCTTTTGGCAGGCTTTATTTAGGTTTCGAAAGTCAATACAAATCCGAATGTCTCTATTTCTCTTTTTGACTGGTACCAGGTTGGAAACCCATCTAGAATTTCAAACATGAAAAATAATTTTGGCTTTTAATAATTTATTCAGCTTAGACTTAATCTAGATTTCTAGATTAGGATGGATTTTTCGCAACTTCTGCTAGACTGGTTTCTTGTCATAGATCATCGGAATTATATGTTGTATGATTGAAGTATCATAAGTTTTGAGGTCATCGCAATTCCAGGCAAGGACATTTTTATACTGCTTCAAAAGTCGATTGAAGGCTGATTTTTCCTCCGGAGTTAGACCAAGACCTAAGTTAATATTCTGCAGTTTTATGTTAGTTCCTAGATTCACTAATTCATATCTCAGATGAACTCTGAAGTTTTGAATTGGTGGACCTTTTGAATCTGTCTTTTAAATCATATAGCTCTTCCAATTTGATACAAATTTGGATATAGCATTGTTAGTGCTTCCTTGTTGTAACTACTTGTTATGTTGGTCTTCATCAATTATCTTATTATTGTAAGAGCCTTCTGAAGTCAGAAAACTTACAATATCAGGGTCATCGTTAAAAACTCTACAGTTGGTAACATTATCCGGGTTGCAGGGTCTAAAGATCAATTTGATTGAGAATCTGTCTGGAATATAGTCTTCTGAGGGAATGAGCTTGGAAGCTACATTAGCCAAGAGGTCAACACTAGCATTTTGGAGTCTGGGAATGGATGAAATATTAAATTCTATAAAGTGTGCAGTCGGGTCTTGTACTAATGATTGATAATACTTTAAGTGACCTGATAGACAATGTATAGTATTTCGTACCTATTTAAAAAAAAAAAAAACTCAAAATCACCAAAAATTTGTAGATACTTGATGTCAAGTTTGATTGCCTTGTATAACCCCTGCACTAGAGCTTCATATTCTGCAGTATTATTTGTGCAATCGAACTCGAGTCTATAGGTTAGCATGATTTTCTCTCCTTCTAGACTAATTAATATACAACCTGCTCCTGCTCCATCATTAGACTTAGGACCGTCAAAAAATAATTTCCAAAACAAAGATTTATTTACAGGACTATCTACAAAATTAATGCATTTATCCATTTGAGAAAAAATTTCTATAAAGATAAAATTGAATTTTCTAAAAAAGGTGAAGTATGAGCATTGAAATTCCCTAAGAACAAGTCAACACAATAGTTTCCAATCATATTATTGTTGTATTCTATAGGTTCATTTTCTCCTTCTAACTCTATTACTATGTACTTTTGGTGTCTTTCTTGCTCAACCTTTATCTGATTTTGTTTACCATTGTAAGGGAGCCACATGTGTGATCAGTCGGCCACAAAGTAACCATGAAACTTTTCAGACCAATCCCTGCTAAGAATTAATCCATAAAACTCAGGAATATCTACAAGGATATCAATGAGTTGAAATACCTTTGGATTAAATGAAAGCCTTATGGTGACTTAATTGAGATCGCTAATAACTTCAACTTGAGACCGATCCAGTTGCACTATGTGTACTGCAGACTTTTGAGGTTGGACATTCAACTTTGCACAAACTGTCTTAGGTAAAATATTAGATGAAGCACCAGAGTCTACCAAATAGCTATGCAAATTTTTATTGAAAACTTTAAAGGTAAGGAGGAATGGAGGAGTATGGGATTTTGACCTTCCTCCAATTAAAGCAATGTCATTTGGGTCAACTTCATTTGACATACCAGTTGGAGGTCTCCCCATTTCATGAGTAGCTTGTGAGATTAAAGTGGTAGGAAGAGGTGCAATAGGTATTGCATGTAGCTCTTTCAAAAGTAGTTTTTGTTGATGCTTCAATTTACTCAGCTCATGAAAAGTAATGTTGGCCCTAGTCTTTTTCATGTCTTTAACAATATTATACTCCATTTCATCGGAAATGATAACTGTTTTAGATGGAGTTGATGAATCAGATTGGACTAGGTTTGTCTGAGTCGCCTTTGGTGATGATTTCTTACCTGTGACTTTATCTTTGGGAGCTGGGCTTGGGATTTTTTGTTTAGAACTGGATTGTGGATAACTGTTTTAGATGGAGTTGATGAATCAGATTGGACTAGGTTTGTCTGAGTCGCCTTTGGTGATGATTTCTTACCTGTGACTTTATCTTTGGGAGCTGGGCTTGGGATTTTTTGTTTAGAACTAGATTGTGGAGGATCAAGTTGATTTCTGCTTCTGGTAGTGACTGGTAATGCATCTTGATCTTCTTCATCTGGAAGGATAAAGTTGCACATTCCCTGTAGTTCTACAATCTCATCATCATCAGTATGTTCCTCATTCGAAACTTCCTCTTCTTCTCCTTCTGATTCTACGTTTGTTATAGCATTGGGAGGCTTCGGATCGGTTGAAGGATTCCTCCTGAAATGCTTATAAGGTTTCTTAGAAGAAGTCGCTGCCACTTGTTTTTTAATATCAACCGTTTCATTAGACATGGTTTTCAAAACTTTTTGTAATCCTTCCAAGTCGAATGGGTCCTTTAATTTTTTTTTCTTAGGGTCATCTCTACAAGCAACCTTTTTATATTTTCTTTCATCAACGGTGTTTTTCTTTTCTAAAGCTAAGATATGTTTTTCCACCGCTATCGCTTCTTTCATGCTTTCGGCCAATGTTGGCTTAGCAGCCCTATCTACAAAGATTGCTACGTTTGAAGGGAAGGCAAATATGTACCATTCACTTCGAACTTCTTCGCTAGGCTTGGATTGGTAGAGATCTTATTCAAGAGTTTATTAAATCACGAGTTGAAATCTTTGATAGGTTCTCTTGATTCAGTTTTAAGATTTGAGAGATCATTGATTAATGTCGTTGTAGACCTATCATCACCGAATTTTGTGAAGAAATGCTCTTGGAAAATATTCCAACTAGTAATGGATCCTAATGGTAATGAAAAATACCAGGACCCAGCCGCTCCTTGTAAGGTATACGGCAAAAGCCTAACAACAGTGTCTTCTTCAGTAACTCCATCTAAATTTATTGACAACATAAAGTTGTTTATGTGTTCTTCTGCCAGTACGCCTGCATGTGGGTTAAACTTGGGGAGCCATTTCTCCAGATGAGCCGACAATTTACTTAAGGGTGCAGGCATTCTGACTACCCCTGGATTGTTCCATGGTCTCTGTACCATTACTGAGATACTAACAGAAGATAACATGGATGAGGTTACGAGTGTTTGGGAAGACGATGATGCAATTACAGTACTCTTTTTGAACAACAATATGGAGTTGGGGTGTGGATGGTTGACTTTGCAATGGATTAGATGAAATGGATGATGATGATGAAAGAGTATCACTATCAGACCCTTCCGATGTCTTCCTTGCTCTTTTTCTTTTTGGCAGAGGGAATTCTGTTGGTTCAATACTAAGCTTTTCACTCTGTAATCTGGTAAGAGGATGGGAAGGAATGTATTGCGAAGTCACACTACCTTGAGATAACTCAAAATTCTATGGTGATATGGAAAATCCTTGAAGTTTATGAATTAAAGACTGAACTTCAGGAGGTTCAAGAGTGGATTTATCTAAGATGTTCAGGTCTTCAATAGCGGTTGTTGTTTTCTCAACTTCTCACTTAGAATTTGGAGACTCAGAATGCGATGGAGAAGTCGAGGGAGATGTTGAGGGTGATTCACTCTCAAAATGGGTTATTGATTTAGATTTGCTCACCATTCATAGTTCAGGTCATCCTTCTAGCGCCAAATATGTTGAAGGCCCGAAAATCAGATCTAAAACAAGGGGGATAACCACCCGATCCAAACCTTGAAAGAAATTCCTTTTCCTTTTGGAATAGTGGCTCTAACTGGGGGTGATGGGACTAGTTTCCCAATTTGTTTAAGATGGTACACTAAGGGGATGATGTTTTTCTTCTTAAAGGTTTATGGGGAGAATTCTTTATTCTAAATCTAATCTATTTATTAACTAACATATGCAATTTTATTCTAATGAAGGAAAAAATTTAACTTTAAACTATCCCTAGAGTAACACTTCACTTATGCAATCTAAAATTAATTTCCAACAGCGATTGGTAATAAAAATCAATCAATCACTACGAGAAAGCAATTCGTTAAAAATGATTGTTTCATATAAGAAATTAGTTGAAACAATTATGATGAACACATCGCATAATAAGTCATTCATACACTTAGCATAAAAAGAATACTTATCACCATACAAAAGTGCAAAAATGATAACTGAACATTCAGGCTTTCATATATAAACAACTGGAAATAATATATCACTTAGCACATAAGTAAAAATTATTAAGAGATAAAAGTACCATTGATAATAGGTCCTTCTCATGAGCTTCAGCAATATAGATTTATCTTCAAATAATTCAATATCCACTAAGAGTACAGAAGTGCATTTCAGTAGCAGACATTAAACTCAGATATAAATAAATCTCGTTCCATTCATTTATCAAAACCTCCTCAATGGGGGAAAAAGTGCATGTTCTAAAAAATTATTTTTGACAAATTTATGGACCCCTCTCTAAATGCATGAGAGGGGTTTAAATACTACTGACTAAAATCTAAAAATAGTTATTGCAAAAATAGATGAGGAGGTTCAAAATGAGCATCCTCATTTTAGGCAAAAACGAACTAAAATTGTATCTATGCTAAATCATGTATCTATTCTTTTAAGTTGCAAATGTCTAACATGGGCTTCAAGAGCGTCAGTTGGCAAACTCCAGATTTCAATTGACCTATGAATACAGAATCGGTGAGTGCTGATGCTATCTTCTCGGTGGAGGTTATGAGGCACTTCAAAGTCATCCACTGGCTATGTGGTTTTACTAGATATTGCCAATAAATGTCCCAGTTTAACTTGCTTATCTACTTAATTGACTCTACCTTTTATTCTTCCATTTGCTTCCACCTTGTTTGCAACTATTGTGCCTTTGGGAGGAATCCTGGAGTGGTTTCTGATATTAAATTTTCTTTATGCAATTTTTCATTGATGTAGTCAATGACGTTGCTTGTTGCTATTGCTGCCTCCTCCATCGCTTGCTCTGCTTCTTTGAGTTATGCATCCCATTTTGCAAATAGCATTTCTTTATGGGATTGATCGATCCTGGGAAATTCTACTCTTTTTCCCTCCTCTGATTTCTGCCAATTCACAAAGTCAGAAACTTTCTTAAAAACTAAACCATAATCAAGTCGTAAGTCTATGACTTGATTTGTAATTTAGTTGCTTTTTCTACAATGGGAATTCCATTACGAGATCCTTTGGCAAAGCATTTCTTCCTGTTGTAAGAGCTGGTCGTTGAGGGCAAGGGCTTTTGTGATGAATTCTTCAATTTTAGGATCGTCCTTATACAGTTCTATTGTGGCCTTTAACTATTGTTCTTTATTGGCCAGATTGTTTTGATAAACCAAGTGAATTTTCTGGAAGTCCTGTTGTATCTTTGCCAATTGTATTTCTAATTCTCGACTAGCGCTGGCCTGCTGTAGTTGTTGTTCCAAAAATAGGATCTTATCCTCCTTTTCTTTTTATAGCGTTTGAACTTCTAACGCTTTATCAATGGTTGTAGAAGCATATGCCCCTACAATCTGAGAGAGCCTAGTGAGGTTTTCTATTGGATCGGTGGTTGGGTCTTGCCAAAGAACATTCAAAGGTTTAGCCTTTGGAGAAAGTACAGTATCTATTTTTCGTTTCTTTCTTTGTCTCCTAATAACAACCTTATGTTGCAGGCTATAAAATACATCTAGAAGAGGAATCTCCTCTATTTTCAGCACAATTTTGGTTGACGAAGCAATAGGAATATGCTCTATCTCTTGAGTATTAATAACCTCTTCTATTATCATCTCTATGGTTGTCTTCCATGGGTTTATTAGTGGACCTGCACTTTGTTCCTCGGTGTTTATTAGTTCATTAAAATTCTCCCACTCTTTTTCTAGTTCTACTACAATTAGACTTGTTGGATTTGCGAGGGGAGTAGGAGACTCAACCCGTTTTGGGGTTAGAACTTGCTAATCAGGCTTTTCTATAGACTAAATTGTATGTTTGATTGACGCTTCACTTCTGTTGTGATCACTTTTTGACTTCTTATCGTATTTATCAGTTGATTCCCTCTTGGAATTTGATTTAGACTTCTCTTCTCCTAAACTTCCACTTATGCCAATGACTGGACTGGGTTCCCTTATTGGTTCAATGCGCAATTTGTCCAATTAGATATTTTCGAATCTCTATTCTCTAAACTCTTGAAGCTTCACTTGGTCAAATTGAATTTGTGCCATATTAGAATCTCTCTGAGAGAGCTCTTCTGTTGAAAGACATCGTTGAAGAAACAATTTTATTTTGACCATCATTGTAAAATTCTTGATTGTATCCAAGGGATCATACTTCCTCCCTTAGAGATTTGGTAGCTGCAGACTTAGCATATTATCAACCTCTTTAAAAGCGTGTCCCAAATCAAATAATGTGAAGGCCCCGCATACCACAGGGAATTGAGGCCAAATGGCCTTCTTCTTATCCTTGAGTTCTCTGCTCATTCCCCCAACACCACAAGTATGGTAAGCTATCTCTCAAGCCATAAGTTTGTCAGGAACATACAAAGGAAGCACATGAGGCCAGGCAATGCTCCCAAATACCCTAATGTAGGTGAATAACTCCTCCCAAAACCACCTTCCCACAGGGAGAATTTCAATTTCAGCTTCTGGGGAGAATCTTGGGGCGTCTTTGTTATATAACATTTTATGAATAGGAAGCATGACTCCATGACAAATCTTATAGAAATGTGGGATGAAATTGGATTCCCACAGGTCTTTGTGGTAGAATTGAATAGGTAGAGGGTTCTTACTATCCATTTCCACCCTATGATGGGAAAATCAGAGACGAAATAATAGCATCCATGACGTAGGCAGCTAAAAAGAAGGGAGGGTAAAACATCTGAGAAAAACTTCTTTTAGTTCAATAATTTAAAATGGAAGAAGCTAAATTATCCGATAAAATTTGGGCCCAATCCATTATGGTGGCATTAGTGGCCGCATCCAATAAAGGCAACCATTCTGATGAAAACTTATTGATATCTGGCTTCCCAAATAGTCTACATAACATTGATGTAGTAAAACCATAGGGAGAAGCGAGAGAGCCAGTGGCGTACATACCTTTTTTATCCTTCTTTAATGGTTCCTCCTTCATGGACCAACTCTTTGTGCAGTCTGCCAAATACTCGTTCTCTTTGGCAAATTTTTCCACAAATTGTTTGTTATAACTGGCCTGGGGTTTTGGCATGTAATAAATATGCCTCAAATTACTTGGGGTAAATGACCCCATGACCTCCTGGTTCTATGTCTTGAATTCCCTGTCGGATATATCAGCCTATAATCCATTTTACCATATCCGTGTAAGGGAGTATCTTCAACCTTGCTGCAACACGGTGCAGAAATGAGCGTGCAAGCTCTGTTAGTGATGCTTCGGATGACCCAAGTCCATCTACCGTAATTGTAACCTCCATAACTGTCAGGTTTTCTTCTTCTAATAGTTGGTACATGCCTTCCCAAGTAGATATCCCTGCTTCCTTGGTACAAGTAGTGTCTGTAAATAACGGAGTCATCTCTCATTTTTCAAATGCGTGAGCTTTTCCTTTCTTCCCCATTATGTTCTAAGTGTTGTTCTTCATACTACTCTTGAAAATCGTAAGCAAAGGACAAAGATACAATAAGGATGATGGCGAATAATGAACAACAATAAGGTGACGGGAAAGCTTTTAATTTTCAAAATAATATCAAAGATATCACCTTACGTCAAAATAATCTTTTAAACTAGATCTGGTTCGTTTTTAATAAATACCATCAATGGACCATTAAGATAGCATTTAATGCTCATAACTCTTGCATCGAACGATGGAAAGTACTATCATTGAACTCTGAGCCCTCAGATCTGCAATAAAGCGATTTTGCGATTTGCTTCGCAATACCGCACATCGTGATATTGCAAAACGTATTATCTTATAAAACCATTGGTTTCAACGTGCAGCTGCGAGATGCGATTTGTGAGAAGCATTATCACATTTCACAATATGTGGGCATTTTGTATTAAGGGGCGCTACGGTTAATCGAATCTGCAATATGCGATGAGTTTGTAAGGCTCGCAATCTCACATTCTTAGATTCTCGCTTTTTCGCATTTTGAACAGTTTCTTTGTAAAGGATGTTGCCATTACCCTTTTTGCGTTGTGATGCTTTATCATTAAAAGAATGGGTTTATTAAGGTTTTTCTTAGTACTAAGACTTTCCACTTATAAGGTTTTTCCTAGCTTTTGTGGTTGTATAACGCTTTTCAAAAGGAGGCTTAACATATATAATGTTTTTTTTATATGCATGAAGCATGAATAGGTAGGAATTCATATTGTTGGGAGTTTTGTTTTGATATCATGTTTCATTGAAAACAAAAAGGCAATCTTAAGTGTTAAGTTTTGATTTTTTAGAAGGGTCCCCATTTATTAATGTTATTGCTAACACTAATAAAAAGGGGGGTTGTTGATGGTCACAACAATTGGCAATTCACTTGAAAGAACCAGTTATCTCTGATAGTTTTTTGAATTTTCTAAAACTTCTAAAATAGAAATGGTTTTAGAAAATCAAACTTTATTGTAGAAATATAAGGTACATAGTGTTATTTGCTAACAACAATATTTTGGAACCTAATTCTGATTATCTTCTTCCCAAAGTTAGTCATTGTACTTACATTAGTCATTACTTGGTTTATAAAGATAAAAACAAAGACATCTTTGTAGATCAGTTTTAGGTTTACTCATTTGTTGTAGGTAGAGCCTCTACTACAAGCAGGCGTTCATAGCCTCGACAGGGTTACCTGTTACCCAACAATGATCCAGTATGCTACTTAAGAACTATGCAATTTTCAAAGATAAATCCTCATCTACACTTATTGCTTTTTCTTTTCCTTTAATTCTTAAAGAACAATGTCTTGGTTTGGTGGCCAAATTTGACAGTGCCATTCACTTGATTTATAACTAACTGAACAAGCTGGCTCATGATGAGACCCCTTGTCTTTTGATTGAAACAATCTCGAGTCATTACCTTGTTTTGGTATGCAGTTTGGAAATGTCAGTTAGTTACAATCTTTATGATCATGATAAGCCGACTCTTGATGAGACCTCTTATTATTTAAGTTTATAGTGCATAATTAGATTATTCTTTGAAATTTGCAATTTCCTAAAGTGGGGAGGAAGTCATTGGCTCCTTATGAGTTCTTCTGGATGACAATTATAGAGTTTTAAAAGTAGCTTTTCTGTAGAGAATATTTGTCTTGTTATTGATGCTTTTCATGGCCGATATAAAGCAAACTCCTACTAAAGGTTGTTTTTAATCAAAACTCGTAAAGTTGAAACAAAAGAACAAGTAAAATCTTCAGAATTACAGTACTTGACCAAACTTTTTGAAAAATAAAGATTAATTTTCCTAATCACTTCCATTTAGACAAGCGAAAAAACAAAATTGAAAAGAGACACTTAATCTTTTTCGTGGAAACCAAAAGGTAAACATTTTCAACCTGTTTTATAATCAAAAAGAAAAATAAGCTAAAAATAATAATTTACAAAAATAGAAGAGCTCATCTTCTATGGAAAGTATTTTTTAAGAATCTTCCCATTAACAGGTAAATACTCTCTTTTCCCTGCTAAGTCCTGCAACATGAAAGTCGATGGACCTATGATTTCGACAATTTGGAATGGTTCAAGCCACATCCATTGGAATTTAGAATGCTTGCCTTTCTCTTCATGGGCTTTATCCCATTTCAATACTAAATCTCCAACTTGAAAATCTTTTCTGGACACCAAGTTTGAATCAAAAGAAGCCTTTACTAATGCTTGATGATGTGCATGGGTAATTTTGGCATGTTCTTGTTCCTCTTCTACCTTAAGGATCTGCAATTGTGTTAGTTGCAAGGATGAGGAAGGAGTTTCTTCGATGAACTGAACTAAGGCTAAAGAAGGAATAGCTAGGTGAGTTAGGAGAACCACTTCTTTCCCATAAACTAAATTAAAGGGAGAAGTGCCAATAGAAGCTTTTTGAGTTATTTGATCTTCCCAAAGAGCATATATCAAAGATTTGTGCCAATTTCTATGACTTTGATCAATAGTCCATTTAATGATTTTGATCAAGTTTTTGTTTGTTGATTTGACCAACCCATTCCCTTGCGGGTAATAATTGGTAGAATACTTAAGTTTAAAACCTCTTTTGAGTGCAAATTCAATCATAGCATTACTAGAAAAATATGATGCATTATCAAACATTAAAGTGGAAGGTAAGCCAACCCTGGTAATTATGAATTGTTCTATGAAATCAATGATATTTTCAGAGTTGGTTGTCTTGAGACAAACTACTTCTACCCATTTAGTAAAGTAATCAATAGTTGTAAGGATGTACTTATGCTATTTAGAAGAGTGAGGAATGATCTCACCTATTATATCTAATCCCCATTGCTCAAATGGTTAATCGATTTTGACCAGTTGCAATGGCAATGAGGGTTTCCTCTGTCTTCCAGCAACAATTTGACAAATCTGACACCTTCTTACATAGTTGTGTGCATCCTTAAATAATGTTGGCCAGTAGTAGCCTGCACGCAAGATTTTGTGTGTTGTCACATCTCCTGCATAATGTCCACCTACTGGTCCATCATGAAGTTCCTGCAATATTTTTTCAACTTTAGATTTCTCAAGGCATATAAGAAGAATAAAATCATAATTCATTTTAAAGAGTACATCATTTACAATTTGATATTGCTTAGCTTTTAAATTCGGGGCTCTTTTCTTTGTATGATTCAAATGTGAAGGAGCATATCCATTCTTTAGGTAAAACACGATATCAGCATATCTTGTTTCAATATCATTTAGGCTTACCTCACACATTTGTACCTCACAATTAGGGGAGTGTACTTCTTATATATGCGATGCTCTAGCCAACATCCTGCAAAAACCTTGACCTTTTATAATATTTGCTAGCTTGATTTCAGTGTCATATTCTTGTAGGGTTGTGACCCAATTTGCTGTCTTTTCACCCACGTCTTTCTGTACCAAAATATTTCTTACCGCTAGAAATGGCACTATTATTTTTGTATGGGTATTGAGAAGAAAGGGTCTAAAGTGTTTGATCGCTTTGAAAGCAGCATAAGCCTGTTTCTCAACATCATAGTAATTTAATTTGGATCCTTGCAAGTTTGAACTAAAAAAGGCAATTGGGGCTTCTGCTTTATCTTGATTGGCTTGCGTAAGTATTGTAGTGTATGATTTCTCAGAGGCAAATGTATACAAAATGAAGGGATCAGAAAAGTTTGGAGTCACTAGAGATGGAGCATTTATAATTTCTTGTATAATCAAGTTGAACACTTCATGTTCTGACTGACCCCATTTGAAGAGAGAGTTTTTGTTGATCATTACCTGGAGAGGTGACACAATTCTTGAGAAGTTTGGGACAAATCTTTTAACGAAATTGATTTGACAAAGGAAGGACTGCATTACCTTTTTTGTTATGGTGTAAGGATATCTCAGAAATCTCCTTAATCCTATTTGGATCAATATGGATTCCATATTTAGACACTATGAATCTGAGAATCTTTCCTTCACTTAATGCAAAAAAGGATTTTTTTGGATTAAGTGAGACCCCATACTTTTGACAATGTTGAAATATCTGCTTTAAATATCTAAGGTGATTACTACGTTTTTTAGAATACACTCTTATGTCATCTAAGTAAATCACCACTGACTTATTCACTAATCCTTTAAATGCAATATCCATGGCCCTTTGAAATGTGGCACCAGCATTAATTAGTCCAAATGGCATCTTTTGATATGCATATGTGCCCCATTTGGTTCTGAACATCATCTTCAATTGATCACCCGGATGGAATGAAATTTGGTTATATCCTAAGAAGCCATCTAAAAAGGACATCAACTCAGACCCTGCAACTGATTGTAATATCTGTTCCATAGGGGGTAATGGAAAATTTTCCTTTTGGGAGGCTTTATTGAGGTTTCGAAAGTCAATACAAATCTGAATGTCTTTGTTTTTATTTTTGACTAGTACCAGGTTGGACAGGGAAAATAATTTTGGCTTTTAATAATTTATTCATCTCAGACTTAATCTGGCTCTCCAGATTAGGATGGATTTTTCTCAGCTTCTGCTAGACAGGTTTCTCGTCAGAGATCGTCAGAATTGTATGTTGTATGATTGAAGTAACATAAGTTTTGAGGTCATCGTAATTCTAGGCAAAGACATTTTTAAACTGCTTCAAAAGTTGAATGAAGGTTGATTTTTCCTCTAGATTTAGACCAAGACCTAAGTTGATATTCTGCATTTTATGTCAGTTCATAGATTAGCTAATTCATATCTCAGATTTGAACTCTGAAGTTTTGAATTGGTGGACCTTTTGAATCTGTCTTTTAAATCATATAGGTCTTCCAATTTGACCACAGATTTGGATATAGCATTGTTAGTGCTTCCTTGTCGTAATTGCTTTTCATGTTGGTCTTCATCAATTATCTAATTATTGTAAGAGCCTTCTGAAGTCAGAAAACTTAAAATATCAGGGTCATCATTAAAAAATCTCCAGTTGGTAACATTATCTAGGATGGAGGCTGTAAAGATCAATTCGATTGAGAATATGTTTGGACTATAGTCTTCGGAGTGAATGAGCTTGGAACTACATTAGCTAGGAGGTCAGCACTAGCATTTTGGAGTCTGGGAATGGATGAAATATTAAATTATATAAAGTGTGCAATCAGATCTTGTACTAATGATTGATAATGCTTTAAGTGACCTGATAGACAATGCATAGTATTTCGTACCTATTTAATAACAATATCTGAATCACCAAAGACTTGTAGATACTTGATGTCAAGTCTGATTGCCTTGTATAACCCTTGCACTAGAGCTTCATATCCCACAGTATTATTTGTGCAATCGATCTCGAGTCTACAGGTTAGCATGGTTTTCTCTCCTTCTGGACTAATTAATATACAACCTGCTCCTACTCCATCATTAGACTTAGAATCATCGAAAAATAATTTCCAAAACAAAGATTTATTTACAGGACTATCTACAAAATTAATGCATTTAGAACTGTCTGTTTGAGAAAAAAATTATATCCGGGATAAAACTGAATTTTCGAAAAAAGGTGAAGTATGAGCATTGAAATTCCCTAAGAACAAGTCAACACAATAGTTTCCAATTATATTATTGTTGTACGCTATAGGTTCATTTTCTCCTAACTCTGTTACTATGTACTTTTGGTGTCTTTCTCGCTCAACCTTTATCTGATTTGGTTCACCATTGTAAGGGAGCCACATGTGTGACCAATCGGTCACAAAGTAACAGTGAAGCTTTTCAGACCAATCCCTGCTAAGAATTAATCCATAAAACTCAGGAATATCTGCAACGAGGATATCAATGAATTGACATACCTTTGGATTCGATGAAAGCCTTATGGTGACTTGATTGAGTTCGCCAATAACTTCAACTTGAGATCAATCCAATTGCACTATGTGTACTGCAGACTTTTGAGGTTGGACATTTAACTTTGCACAAACTATCTAAGGCAAAATATTAGATGAAGCACCAGATTCTACCAAATAGTTATGCAATTTTTTATTGAAAACTTCAGAGGTAAGGAGGAATGGAGGAGTATGGGATTTTGACCTTCCTCCAATTAAAGCAATGCCATTTGGGTCAACTTTATTTGACATACCAGTTGGAGGTATCCCCATTTCATGAGTAGCTTGTGAGATTACAATGGTAGGAAGACGTGCAACAGGTACTGCATATAGCTCTTTCAAAATTAGTTTTTGTTGATGCTTCAATTTACTCAGCTCATGAAAATTAATGTTGGCCCTAGTATTCTTCATGTCTTCAACAAAATTATACTCCATTTCATTGAAAATGACAAGTGTTTTAGATGGAGTTGATGAATCAGATTGGATTGGGTTTGTCTGAGTTGCCTTTGGTGATGATTTCTTACCTACGACTTTATCTTTGGGAGCTGGGCTTGGGTTTTTCTTTTTACAACTAGATTGTGGAGGATAAAGTTGATTGTTGCTTCTGGTAGTGACTAGTAATGCATCTTGATCTTCTTCATCTGGAAGGATAAAGTCCCGCATTCCCTGTAGTTCTACAACCTCATCTTCATCAATATGTTCCTCATTTGAAACTTCCTCTTCTTCTCCTTCTGATTCTGCATTTGTTATAGCGTTGGGAGGCTTTGGATCGGTTGAAGGATTCCTCCTGAAAGGCTTATAAGGTTTCTTAGAAGAAGTCTCTGCCACTTGCTTTTTAATATCAACCATTTCATTAAACATGGTTTTTAAAACTTTATGTAATCCTTCCAAGTTGAATGGGTCCCTTGATTTTTTTTTCTTAGGTCATCTCTGAAAGCAACCTTTTTAGATTTTCTTTCATTAATAGCGTTTTTATTTTCTAAAACTAAGATACGTTTCTCCACCGCTATCGCTTCTTTCATGTTTTCAGCCAATGTTGGCTTAGCAGCCCTATCTACAAAGATTGCTATGTTCGAAGGGAAGGAAAATATGTACCATTCACTTCGAACTTCTTCACTAGGCTTGCATGTGGTAGAGATCTTATTTAAGAGTTTATTAAATCACAAGTTGAAATCTTTGATAGGTTCTCCTGATTCGATTTTAAGATTTGAGAGATCATTGATTAATGTCATTTTAGACCTATCATCACCGAATTTTTTCAAGAAATGCTCTTGGAAAATATTCCAACTAGTAATGGATCCTAATGGTAATGAAAAATACCAGGACCCAGCCGCTCCTTGTAAGGTATACGACAAAATCCTAACAACAGTGTCTTCTTCAATAACTCCATCTAAATTTATTGACAACATAAAGTTGTTTGTGTGTTCTTCTGTCAGTACACCTGCATCTGGGTTAAACTTGGGGAGCCATTTCTCAATATGAGCTAGCAATTGACTTAAGGGTGCAGGCATTCTGACTACCCCTGGATTGTTCCATGGTCTTTGTGCCATTACTGAGATACTAAAAGAAGAGAGCGTGGATGAGGTTACGAGTGTTTGGGAAGACGATGATGCAATTACAGTACTCTTTTTGAACAACGATATGGAGTTGGGGTGTGGATGGTTGACTTTGCAATGGATTAGATGAAATGGATGATGATGATGAAAGATTCTCACTATCAGACCCTTCTGGTGTCTTCCTTGCTCTTTTTCTTTTTGGCAGAGGGAATTATGTTGGTTCAATACTAAGCTTTTCACTCTATAATCCGGTAAGAGGATGGGAAGGAATGTATTGCGATGTCATATTGCCTTGAAATAACTAAGACTTCTGTGGTGATATGGAAAATCCTTGAAGTTTATGAATTAAAGGCTAAACTTCAGGAGGTTCAAGAGTGGATTTATTTGAGATGTTCAGGTCTTCAGCAGCGGTTGTTGTTTTCTCAACTTCTGGATAGAATTTGGAGACTCAGAATGCGATGGAGAAGTCGGGGTATATGTTGAGGGAAATTTACTCTCAGAATGGGTTATGGATTCAGATTTTCTCGCCATTCATAGTTCAGGCCCTCCTTCTAGCACCAAATATGTTGAGGGCCTAAAAATTGGGTCTACAACAAAGGGGATAACCACCCGATCCGAACCTTGAGAGCAACTCCTTTTCCAATTGGAATAGTGGCTCCGACTGGGGGTGATGGGACTAGTTTCCCAATTTATTTATGATGGTACACTAAGGGGATGATGTTTTTCTTTTTAAAAGTTTATGGGGAGAATGCTTTATTCTAAATCTAATCTATCTATTAACTAACATACGCAATTTTATTCTAATGAAGGAAAACATCTAACTTTAAACTATCCCAGGAGTAACACTTCACTTATGCCATCTAAAATAATTTCCAATAGTGATTGGTAATAAAAATAATGCAATCACTACGAGAAAGGAATCCGTTAAAAATGATCGTTTTGTATAAGAAATTAGCCGAAACAATTATGATAAACACATTGCATAATAAGTCATTCATACACTTAGCATAAAAAAATTAGTTATCACCATACAAAAGTGCAAAAATGATAACTAAACATTCAGGCTTTCATATATAAACAACTGGAAATAATATATCACTTGGCACATAAGCAAAAAGTATTCAGAGATAAAAGTACCAATGATAATAGGTCCTGCTCATGAGCTTCAGAAATATAGATTTATCTTCAAATAATTCAATATCCACTAAGAGTATAGAAGTGCATTTCAGTAGTATACATTAAACTCATATATAAATAAATCTCGTTCCATTCATTTATCAAAACCTCCTCAGTGGGAGCAAAAGTGCACGTTCTGACGAATTGTTTTTGATAAATTTCTGGACCCCTCTCTAAATGCATGAAAGGGGTTTAAATATACTATCTAAAATCTAAAAATATTTATTACAAAAATAGATGAGGAGGTTCAAAATGACCATCCTCATTTTAGGCAAAAATGAACTAAAATTAAACTAAAATTGTATCTATGCTAAATCATGTTTGTTCTTTTAAGTTGCAAATGTCCAGCATGGGCTTCAACAACGTTAGTTGGTTGATTTTAGCTTTCAATTGACCTACGAACACGAAATCGACGAGTGCTAGTGCTATCTTCTTAGCGGAGGTTATGAGGCACTTCAAAGTCATCCACTGGCTCTGTGGTTTTACCAGATATTGCTAGTAAGTGTCCCAATTTAGCTTGCTTATCTGCTTAATTGACTCTACCTTTTCTTCTGTCATTTTCTTCCACCTTGTTTGCAACTGTTGTGCCTTTGGGAGGAATCCTGAAGTGGTTTCTGATATCAAATTTTCTTTATGTAGATTTTCATTGATGCAGTCGATGACGTTGCTTGCTGTTGTTGCTGCCTCCTCCATCGCTTGCTCTGCTTCTTTGAGCTGTGCATCCCATTTTGCAAATAGAATTTCTTTATGGGATTCATCGATCCTGGGTAATTCTACTCTTTTCCCCTCCTCTAATTTCTGCCAATTCATAAAGTCAGGAACTTTCTTAAAAACTAAATCATAATCAAGTCGTAAGTCTATGACTTGATTTGTAATGTGGTTTCTCTTTTCGCAATGGGAATTCCAATGCAAGATCCTTTGGCAAAGAATTTCTTTCTGTTGTAAGAGCTGGTCATTGAGGGAAAGGGCTTCTATATTTTAGGGTGGTCCTTATGCAGTTCCATTGTGGATTGTAACTGTTTTTCTTTATCAGCCAGATTGTTTTGATAACCCAACTGCATTTGTTGGAAGTCCTGTTGTAGCTTTGCCAATTGTATTTCTGATTCTCAGCTGACATTGGCCTACTATAGTTGTTGTTCCAAAAATAGGATCTTATCCTCCTTTTATTTTAATAGTGTTTGAACTTCTAACGCTTTATCAATGGTTACAAAAGCATATGCCCCTACAATCTGAGAGAGCCTAGTGAGGTTTTATGTTAGATCGGTGGTTGGGCCTTTCCGAAGAACATCCAAAGGTTCAGCCTCTAGAGAAAGTACAATATCTATTTTTCATTTATTTCTTTCTCTCCTGACAACAGCCTTATGTTGCAGGCTATAAAATACAACTAGAGGAGGAATCTCCTCTATTTTCAGCACAATTTTGGATGACAGAGCAACAGAAATATGCTCTATCTCTTGAGTATTAATAACCTCTTCTATTATCATCTTTGTGGTTGTCTTCCCTGGGTTTATCAGTGGACCTACAATCTGTTCCTCAGTGTTGATTAGTTCATTAAAATTCTCCCACTCCTTTTCTAGGTATACTACAATTAGACTTGTTGGCTTTGCGAGGGGAGCGGGAGTCTCGACCTATTTTGGGGACAGAACCTGCTGGTCAGGCTTTTCTAAAGATTGAGTTGTATCTTTGACTAATGCTTCACTTCTGTTGTGATCACTTTTCGACTGCTTATCGGATTTTTCAACTGATTCCTTCTCAGACTTTGATTTAGACTACTCTTCTCCTGAACTTCCACTTATGTTAATACCAGGAGTGGGTTCCCTTATTGGTTCAATGCGCAATTTATCTAATGGGACATTTTCCAATCTCTGTTCTCTATAACGATTACTCTTAAAGCTTCACTTGGTCAAACTGAATTTGTGCCATATGTAGAATCTCTCTAAGAGAGCTCTTTTGCCGAAAGACATCGTCGAAGATATCACCTTCTTTAGTAAACACTTTTATTTTGACCATCATTGTAAAATTCTTGATAGTATCCAAGGGATCACACTGCCTCCCTCAAAACTTTGGTAGCTGCAGACTTTGCATATTAGCAGCCTCTTTAAAAGCATTTCCAAAATAAAATAATGTGAAGGCCCCACAGACCACATAGAATTGAGGCCATATGGCCTTCTTCTTATCCTTGAGTTCTCTGCTCATTCCCCCAACACCACAGGTCTGGTAAGCTATCTCTTGGGCCATAAGTTTGTCAAGAACATACGAAGGAGGCACATGAGGCGAGGCAATGCTCCCAAATACCCTAATGTAGGTGAATAACTCCTCCCCAAACCACCTTCCCATGATGAAAATGTCAATTTCAGCTTCTGGGGAGAAATTAGATTCCCATAGGTCTTTGTGGTAGACTTGAATAGGTAGAGGGTTCTGTACTGTCCATTTCGACCCCATGATGGGAAAATCAGAGACGAAACAAATAGCATCCATGATGTAGGCAACTAAAATGAAGGGAGGGTAAAACGTCTGAGAAAAACTTCTTTTAGTTTGATACTTTAAAATAGCAGAAGCTAAATTATCCAATAAAATTTGGGCCCAATCCATTATGGTGGCATTGGTGGCCACATCCAATAAGGGCAACCATTCTGATGAAAGCTTATTGATATCTAGCTTCCCAAATAGTCTACATAACATTGCAGCAGCAAAACAATAGGGAGAAGCGAGGGAGCCAGTGGTGTACATACCATTTTTATCCTTCTTTAATGGTTCCTCCTTTGCAGACCATCTCTTTGTGCAGTCTGCCAAATCCTTATTCTCTTTGGTGAACTTTTCCACAAACTATTTGTTATAACTTGCCTAGGGTTCTGGCAGGTGATACATATGCCTCAAATTACTTAGGGTAAATCACCCCATGACCTCCTGGTTTCATGTCTTGAATTCCCTTTCGGATATATCAGTGTGGTCTATAATCCATTTTACCATATTCGTGTAAGGGAGTATCTTTGGCCTTGCTGCAACACGGTGCAAAAATGAGCATGCAAGCTCTGTTAGTGATGCTTCGGATGACCCATGTCCATCTGTCATAATTGTAACCTCTGTAACTCTTGGTTTTTCTTCTTCTAATAGTTGGTACATGCCTTCCCAAGTAGATATCCCTACTTCCTTGGTACAAGTGGTGTCTGTAAATAACGGAGTCATCTCTGATTTTTCAAATGTGGGAGCTTTGCCTTTCTTCCCCATTATGTTCTGAGTGTTATTTTGCGTACTACTCCTGAAATAAAGATACAATAAGGATGATGGCAAATAATGAACAACAATAAGGTGACAGGAAATCTTTTAATTTTCAAAATAATATCAAAGATATCATCTTACGTGAAATAATCTTTTAAACCAGATCTGATTCGTTTTTAATAAATACCATCAATGGACCATTAAGCTTACATTTAATTCTCATAACTCTTGCATCGAACGACGAAAAGTACTATCATTGAACTCTGAGCCCTTAGATTTGCGATAAAGCAATTTTGTGATTTGCTTCGCAATATCGCAGATCGTGATATCATAAAACCTATTATCTTATAAAACCATTTGTTTCATCGTACAACTATGAGATGTGATTTGTGAGAAGCTTTATTGCACTTCGCAATATGTGGGCGTTTTGTATTAAGGGGCGCTGCGGTCAATGGAATCTGTGATATGCGATGAGTTTGTAAGGCTTGCAATCTCGTATTCTTGCTTTTTCGCCTTTTGAAGAGTTTCTTTGTAAAGGATTCCCGCCATTACCCTTCTTGTGATGTGATGCTTTATCGTTAAAAGAACGGCTTTATTAAGGTTTTGCTTAGTACTAAGACTTTCTACTTACAAGGGTTTTCCTAGCTTTTGTGGTTGTATAGCGCTTTTCATGAGGCTTAACATATATAATGTTTTTTTTATGCGCATGAAGCATGAAAAGGTAGGAATTCATATTGTTGGGAGTTTTTTTTTTATATCATGTTTTATTGAAAACAAAAAGGCAATCTTAAGTGCTAAGTTTTGATTTTTTAGAAGGGTCCCCATTTATTAATGTTATTGCTAACACTAATAAAAAGGGGGGTTGTTGATGGTCACAACACACTGCAAACGAGAAGAACAATTAGTAAAAAGATAGTGCAATGAAAGAGAAAGCGGACAAGAAAGACATTGGTGTCAAAGAGGTAGAAAAAGTTTCATCCTTTAATTTAGAAAGTGAAATTGCTAAATTAAAAATGTCCATTCCTTTGACTGAGCTTGTTAAGAATAGCAATTAGAAACACCATGTATCTAGAATATTGCAAATAGTTCCTTTGTCAGACATGGTGAATGTCAAGGATGATCATCCTAAACTCATTTTTGGTCCAGCCATAGAAGGTCAACCTAAAGATAGCAAAGTCCCTCCCTTTTATCTAAGTCTTAGACTGCATGAGTATATTGTCCATAATGCTATGTTAGATTTTGGAGCTTCCCACAATTTGATGCCTGAAGCCATTAAGGAAAAGTTGGGCCTGGATATCACCCGAAAATATCATGATCTGTACTCCTTTAACTCTGGTAGAGTTAGTTGCATTGGTCTCATCAAATATTTGGTGGTTTCTTTAGATCAAATCCCAGCCAAAAATGTCTTGATGGATGTGGTAGTTGCTGATATACCGCCTCGATTTGGTATGCTCTTATCTAGATCATGGGGTGCTAAACTCAAAGGCACTTTACAACTTGACTCCTCTTATGCTACCATCCCTATTTTTGGTCAGTTGAGGAAGTTGTACCGGGAAAAGAAAGTGAAGTATATGATCTCTAGTAAAGAGAAGTGTTGGCATTATGATACAGGTATGATACAAGTTTTGTCCTTGATGGAAACTCACTCAAATGACAGATCATAGTGCAGCAGGTCAATAGCAAAGAATTAATGATCAGAGAGAGGTATACGCAGGTTCACCATGACAAAGGGGCAGATAAATGTGAGTTAACAGACCAAAGGAGCGTATAAGGTACACACACACTTTCACAGAAGGAAAGGCACGTACATGTTGGAAAACTAAGTTTTGGTCTGTGGTATTTTGATCCATGGTATTGGTCCAAGGTATTTGGTCTGAGGTATTGACCTTAGGTATTGGGTCCAAGGTATTGGGTCCAAGGTATTGGTCCTAAGTGGTTTTGGTCCATGGTATTGAGAGAGGCCTAAAACTATATAAGGAGGAGAAGATCATTAGGCCAAGATTGCAAGATGAGCAAGTATTGAATAGCTGATGAAGTGTGAGATCTAACATGTAGGTTATGGGTTTGTGATGCTTTGCTAAGGGTGCACCTATGTGGTGAATGAAGGTTGATGGATTGGGATCATGAAGACTAAAAGTCATTATCATTATATGGTATGAATAGTTCAGATCTGAACATTGATGTATGCTTTATCCTTTATGTATGATGATCTGGGTATGTCTTAAGTAGAAAATTGTAGTGAAGGTATAAGTAATTATTTTCATATCTGTACGCTGGTTGGCTTTGGTAAAAGTGCGTATACACACTAGTTTGGTTCATCAGAGTAGCATATACATTATGAGATTTGATATTTGAGGCTATTGTTGGTTCTAGTGGTTGTTGCAGAGTTATGTGTTTTGCTCTATGTTCTGGTGACTATGTTTTGATGACAAGGTTTCAGTGATTCAATGTTGGGTGATTCAGAGATTGATGATGCAGGTGTAGTTGATGGTTGTATTGCAGTGGTGATTGATTTTTTGCTTCAATGTTGTTGATGGGTCCAGTATGAAAATTGGATGAAACGTGGCTTTCATATTATGGTGTTGTGATCCAGGAGTATCCAATCTGAAAATTTATGAAATGTGGTTTGTGGAGGAAGAGTGAAGGTTGGAGCCTTCAGTAGGTCAGCGCCTACGTACTAGTAAACATATCAGCCAGTACAAGAGAAAATGGGTTGGAGCTCTCTTCTAGTAGCAGCTGGAAAATGAGAGAGGGTTGTAGCCTTCTGTAGGCTGGCGCCTACGTGCTAGTAAATATATTAGCTAGTATAAGAGCCAGGGGGTTGTAGCTCCCTTCTAGTAGTAGCTGGAGAATGAGAGAAGGTTGTAGCCTTCTGCAGGTGGGTGCCTATGTATTGGTATGAGTCTCCACCATTACAAGATTGTAAACAGGTTTTTCTTATATTAAAGGAAGACGGCAGCAGGTGGTTTTTGTCCCGCATTGAGTTTCCACCTTATATCATGGTGTTCATGTGTGTATCTTATGTGTGATGATCTGTTCTATTTTTACTGCACCTAGTTACTGCTTATATGGTTAATGAAGTTCTGATGCACTAATTAAAGATCAACATATGATGAATTAACTGAATCATAAGCTTGTTGGATATACGCTAGTTGAATTATACACAGTTGCATGTACATGCAGGTTCCCTTAAGTAAAGTAGTGTATATGAATCTGATTATGGAAATGAAAAATTTATTGATTTGCTAATACTGATTCACCCCCCCCACTCAATATTATTTCCAACAATTGGTATCAGAGCAGGTCCTTTGGTAGAAGCTTGATCGCTTGAAGGAGATTCGTAGAACAATGGGAAAGAAAGTGGTTCAGAAGAAGAAGACGGCTCAAAGGAACAGTGATAGCCTGCTGTTAGGTGGAAGCAAGTATTCAGATTTTGAATCACCTCAGATTGAAGATGAAAAAGCAAATGAAGCATCTGATAAAATCATTGGTCAATAAGATCTATTTAACAAAAGGGAGTGTGCCCTCCAAGAAGAAGTTGCCAGATTAAAAGGTCAGCAGGAGTGTGCCTTCAAAGTACATCAAATGTTGCAGGATGAAGTGATATCATTAAAAAATAAGCAAAATGAAGAAGATAAAGAACAAGAAAATGAGATTCTCAAATTAAGGCAACAAGTGGAAGAAGGAAGAAAGGCTAAAGAAATCTTGAAGAAGCAACATCTGGAAAAGGAAGAGAAATATCGGGTTGAGGTAAATATCTTAAAAGGTAAATTAGAAGAAAATGCTAAATTGTTATGATTTCAAGACAGTACTAATATTTTGGATGATATTCTTAGTAGTCAAAGATCCCCTGCTATCAAAACTGGTCTTGGTTTTTAGGAATCTGTTGAAGGTGAATCTAGTTCACAGGGTGAGGCAAGGAACTCTAATGTAAAACTTGAAATGCTCAACAAGGAGATAAGAGGTCAACCCCGTCAACAACCAAGGAAAGAAATTATTCAAAGAAAATATTTTGCTCCTAACTGTGGAAATTATAGATGGTTATTTAGTCCAATGAATAATGTTGAATGTTATGTATGTCATAATTTTGGACATGTTGCAGCCAGATGCAGAAGTAGAATGGTTCAAGATCGTCACACAAAAAGATCATCACATTCAAGGTACTTTAAGGGATATTGTTTTGCTTGCAATATGTTTGGTCACAAAGCCATCGGCTGATATAGAAGGAATATAAAACATGTAAGATGTTATGCATGTAACAAGCATGGACATATAGCAAAGGAATGTAGGAGAAGATTTTGGGCACCATACCAAAAGGAGAAAACATCATCTCAGTCAAAGATATGGAAGAAGATGGAAGTACAGCTAGAAATATGTGGCATAACAGGGTATACAGACATGGCAGACTCAGAGGGAGATGAAAGTGTGAAACTTCAGTGTTCTAAATCTCATAAGCAAGTTTCATGAATACAAGTCACGTATATACGCGAGTTTGAAGCTACATAGTTGTGTATATGCTGGGTTGAAGAAAAGCATTGGAACAGACTCTAGAAAAAAGGGGTTGATATGGTTCAGTCAATTATTTTCTCTGTTTGATGATGATTACAATCTACTGATGATGTGTGGAAATGTGTTGGTACTCATAAGATGTTATTCAAAAGTACTTAACTTGATGTATATCTTATTGATGATGATGCCTTGATACTTCTTGCTGATATATGCATGATCAACAGATGGAGCATGTTCAAGGGGAGCATATGCTTCGAATAATGCATTGTTGGCATTATGGTTAGAAGTCTTTGGTGATGATGCTTATGTGGCTAAATGATACATCTTGCTACTTATTGTTGGTTGGCCAAGAGAATGATATTGCAGGTTACAGGTTTGGATGCTAGTGACAGATGCTTATGGTGCAGATCATATGTGGTGTATGATAGTTGACGATGACTATCATGGTCTTGTTTAGATTGTTGATCATTGTTATAAAAGTCATATATATCATTTGATGTAAAGGTCATGAAAAGACCTAATTTGTAAACCCACTTTGCATGGTAAGGATGATGTAATAATGTCTATTTCAGTCATGTATAAACATTTGGTATATCCCCACTTGGTTGGGTGGATGAGTCAAAAATGGTGTATCCCCACTTGGTTGGGAGATTGATGTATGTATGAGTCATTGGTGTTAGGAAGGTCATACTCACATAGTTGAGCCATAGAGTCATGTTATTCTTTTGAATATATTTTTGCAGACTTTGCATATGCTCAAGGGGAGCAAGGATGGTTTAGTACATCTTAGCGTGCACAAAGGGGGAGCTCAATCAGATATTTCAGCATGTACTCAGGAGGAGTATGGACAGCATAATGTATATCTAGGGAAAGAATATCTTGGTCCGCCCTTTGCCCTTGATGTCAAAGGGGGAGAGTGACTTGGTGTTGTTGTTTCCATCAAGTCCAAAGGGGGAGATTGTTGGCATTATGAGACAGGTATGATACAGGTGTTATCCTTGATGGAAACTCACTCAGATGATAGATCATAGTGTAGTAGGTCAATAGCAAAGAATTAATGATCAGAGAGAGGTATACGCATGTTCACCGTGACAAAGGGGCGTATACACGCAGGTTAACAGACCAAAAGGAGCATATAACATACACACACTTTCACAGAAGGAAAGACATGTACACAGTGGAAAACTAAGTTTTGGTCCATGGTATTTGGTCCATGGTATTTTGATCCATGGTATTGATTCAAGGTATTTGGTCTGAGGTATTGACCCTAGGTATTAGGTCCAACATATTGGTCCTAAGTGGTTTTGGTCCATGGTATTGAGAGAGGCCCAAAACTATATAAGGAGGAGAAGGTCATTAGGCCAAGAGTGCAAGATGAGCAAGTATTGAATAGTCGATGAAGTGTGAGATCCAGCATGCATGTTATGGGTTTGTGATGCTTTGCTAAGGGTGCACCTATGTGGTGAATGGACTGGGATCATGAAGACTAAAATGCATTATATGGTACAAATAGTTCAAATCTAAAAACTGACGTATGTTTTATCCTTTATGTATGATGAGCTGGGTATGTCTAAAGTAGAAAATTGAAGCGAAGGTATAATTAATTATTTTCATATCTATACACTGGTTGGCTTTGGTAAAAGTGTGTATAGACACTAGTTTGGTTCATTAGAGTAGCGTATACATTATGAGATTTGATATTTGAGGTTGTTGTTGGTTCTAGTGGTTGTTGCCGAGTTCTGTGTTCTGCTATGTGTTCTGGTGACTGTATTTTGATGACAGGGTTTCAGTGATTTAGTGTTGGGTGATTCAGAGATTGATGATGCAGGTGTAGTTGATGGTTTTATTGCAGTGGTGATTGATTTTGTGCTTCAATGTTGTTGATGGGTATAGTATGAAAATTGGATGAAACGTGGCCTTCAGATTATGGTTTTGTGATCCAGGAATATCCAGTCTGAAAAATTTATGAAATGTGGTCCATGGAGGAAGAGTGAAGGTTGGAGCCTTCAGTAGGCCGGCACCTACGTACTAGTAAACATATCGGCCAGTACGAGAGCTAGGGGGTTGGAGTTACCTTCTAGTGGCAGCTGGAAAATGAGAGAGGTAGTAGCCTTCTGTAGGTCGGCACCTATGTACTAGTAAATATATCGACTAGTACAAGAGCCAAGGGGTTGTAGCTCCCTTCCAGTAGTAGCTGGAGAATGAGAGAAGGTTGTAGCCTTCTATACGTGGGTGCCTACATATTGGTATGAGTCTATGCCAGTACAAGATTGTAAATAGTTTTTTCTTATATTAAACGAAGACGGAAGCAGGTGGTTTTTGTCCCGCATTAGGTTTCCACCTTATATCATGGTGTTCATGTGTGTATCTTATGTGTGATGATCTATTCTATTTTTACTACACCTGGTTACTGTTTATATGGTTAATGAAGTTTTGATGCGCTGATTAAAGATCAACATATGATGAATTAACTGAATCATAAGTTTGTTGGATATACGCTAGTTGCATTAAACACAGTTGCATGTTTGAAAAATGTGCAACAAGAAATGCTAAATTTAGAATGTGTTAAAAATAGACCTACTAAAAATAGCATGTCTAAAAATAGCAGTTTGGCCAGTGAGGTCATTGGCCACAATGGGTGAGAGGTGAAATTGCTAAAAATAGAAAATTCTAAAAATAGAATTTCTAGGTCCCTTCCTATTTATAGGAAGTAAAATTAATTTTGGTCTTAACATCAGTTGGAAATATTAATTAATTAATTCAGTTGAGTTAATTAGTTAAGGAAATTCGAATTTGAAGTATTTGTGAGCATGCACATGAGTTGTCCCACTAATTGAGGAATTTATCCTTAATTTCCTCCACTGATTGAGGGAATAAGTATGAATTCTATAATGAGAGAATCAGTTGACTTAGTTCTAACTAGTCAAGTCCAGTTAGATTATTTTAACAAGTTGTTAAAATAATAAAATATAGTTTGTTAATGTTTGCATGCATGTGACAACTATTATTTTCGATAACTAAGAATTCACTCATGGATAATTGTTGCATGTCAGTTCTGTCAGAGACCTAGTTGACATCAGATGTGGGATAGTGTACTATCAGATGCTTGGATATTTCTAGTAAGTATTCCTTGCATGGAGAATGATCTATTATAGGAGATTGGAGGACTTGTGGCCTATACATTGAGGCCTATGTAGTCTATGATCTTCATCTTCTAATTGAAGATCATCAAAGTACGTAGAGAGAAGGATAACTATTGAGATGATTCTTTTTGTATGTTGAAGAGTATTTCCACTTGATTGATAATACAGTGTTGGAGTTTTATGCTGGTTCTTTCCCCAGTGATATATTCTGTGTTATGTGTGATTATTTCTCTTGATCAGTTATGCATGTTTCTACTTGATGTTGCTCATGAATTCGATTATTCTTCCACTTAATGTTTTGTAGAAGTAGAACAAGTATTATGCTTTAGGACATTGCATATATTGGTTTGTTCTACAAGTGAAATTTCTACATGGTACCAGAGCTAGCTAATTTGTAGAAAAAATCTATAGAATTTCTACATGGTATTAGAGCTAGCTGATTTGTAGAAAAAATCTACAAAATTCTACATGGTATCAGAGCATAGGTGATCAAGCAAGAACAGTATACTAGTAGAAGAAATTTGAAGTTTATTATTCAGGATGTAGATCTCAAGTTCTTATCACATCTATTTTCATCGATGGCGTTCTATGGTTTGAGGCTTGAGTATGCCCTTGATGGCAGCTCAAACTATATAGCTTGGAAGGATCGCATGGAGGCAGTTTTGGAAGATAATGACCTTAAGGATTTCATTGACCAAGAAATTCCTAAGCCTACTGACAAGATTGAGTAGGTGGAATGGAGGAAGTGTGTGGTTAGAGCTAGGAGAATTCTCTTGGAGGGAGTGCGAGATCACATTGTCTCAAGCCTCCATGGGAAGGAGACTTCGCGTGTAATGTGGAAAACATTGAAAGATTTATATCATAATAGCAGTGATCAAAGGAAGTTGGCACTGAAGGACAAACTTCAAAAGATCAAGTGTGAAAGGGATGAGATGATCTCTATGTATCTGACCAAGCTCATCGCATGCATGGATGAGCTTGCAAGTGTATGGGTTGTGACATCGGATGAGGATATGGTGAGTCTAGCACTCTTTGGCCTTCCTAAGAGCTGGCATAGCTACCAGGACTCGGTGAATGGAAGGGAGAAACTGCCAGATTGGGAACAACTATGGTCAGATTTGATGTAGGAGGAGATCAGATGGAGCACCAGAGACAGTTCTTCATCCATGCATGATGAGGAGAATTGTGCCTTAGTGAGTAAGGCGAAGAAGGGGAAGGAGAAGATTTCTGTTTTCGAATCCAATTCTTCCAATGATGGGAAGAAGGTTGAAAAATTGAAAGTGAAATGCTTTCGTTGTCATGAGGTGGGCCATTATGTTGAAAATTGTCCACGGAGGAAATCCAAGAAGGGATCCGAGGAAGGATCTGAAGGTGAGGCACTTGCTTCATAGCTTGAGTTGGATTCCACATCTTCGCATGCATGGTTTCATCCATGGTGGGAAGTGGTTGGTTTCTTGACAGTGGAGCTTCTTTCCACATGACCAGCGACAAGAGTTTGTTCAGTACTTTGGAGGAGAAAGATCTCCAGATACTCATAGTGTTGGGTAATGATGAGAAGTATGCTATCTCAGGTGTAGGCACGGTTATTTTTCAGAGGGAGCATGGATCTCACTTTACCTTGACCAATGTCAAGTATGTACCAGGACTGAAGAGAAAATTGGTGTCGATCACGATGCTGGAAGACAGAGGCTATGATGTAGTCTTCAGTAAGGGAAAGGTTTTCCTTAGACACATCATCACTAGATAGGTGAAGCAGATTGGTTCACGGGTCAAGAACCTGTATGCTCTTGAGGTTCAAGATGCATGCAATGCCTTGAGCAGCAAGGAAACTGATGGAGACTTGGTAGTTGAGAGGGAGGGTATATTACCTCTCAAGATGCAGAGCCAGAAGAAGTCCCAGAAAATGGTGGAGGAGCCACAATTGGTGTAGCAGCTTCAGGAGGTTGTGGAGCAGCTACAACAGAGGAAGCTGAGCGAAGATCGAGTAGAGACACCTAGTCATGCAAAGACCTCCAGTAGTGGAAAACTTCGAGCTAGGTGGGCTGAGGGATCACATGCAAACATACCTCCAGGTAGGAGGTGGGGCAATATACAGTGATCGTCCCAAGGAGGAGGGGCACGATTCTTGAGGTACACAACCTCTTGGATGAGACCTTGCTATAGGAGCCTCGATGTTGAGTAGCAGGAACTGACTGATTGGGTAAAGACAGATGCGGATGGAGCGACAGAGAGAACGATAGTGCAGGGAATCCCAAGACAACGCATATCTAGCAGGCTACAACAATGCGAGAGGCACAAGTGTTTTGCATAGTGCTAGGTGGCACAGAGAGGTGTGTAATAGTGCGAGATGCATGGAGATGTTGTAGTGGCGTAGATGTCAGAGAGGGAGCACTTGTCAGTAGCAGGTAGAGCTTCAACATTAGAGTATGTTCCTAGACCAATAGAGTGGTTAGTTGGGAGTGTTTTTATTCCAAGTGTTGTTGGGCAAGTGGACCGGGTAGATGTGTTGCATGCAGAACATTCCAGAGTTACAGGATAGGGGTTGCAGATAATCCATATCTTGTTGAGAGGGAGTGTTGAAAATGCAACAAGATGATGGAGCTTAGTGAAAAGAAGTCACCTTCTCTAAGTGGGCCCACATGCTATTTTTGGCGCAAAGTCTAATTTTAGACTATGTCTATTTTTAGACATATGGATCATGGTCTATGAGTTGCAGGATGCTAGTTATGGATTATTGGTCATGTTAGTAAAAAAGATGGACCTCTATTTTTACACATATGGGCAAAGTCTATTTTTAGACTGCCAGTCTAAATATAGAACAGTTGAATACTATTAGCTCTTAATAATATTTGGACTATAAACATTATCTTATCCTCTTGGAGCACTTCAGTTCGAGCTACAGATGTGGCACATGCAAATTCCAGAAGGAAATACACTTTTCTTATGAGTTAGTTGAGCTATTGCATGAAGGACTTCAGTTAGAACTCAAGTGATTGAGTTTGGTGGAGTTGAATGAGGAGTTGATGGAGTTGTGTTCAATTTGACTTAGTTGAACTGGTTGTATTTAGTCTAACTAATAAATACACTAGTGATGAGTGGTGTGAATTAATTATTAATTAATTCACCGATTATTAACTCATAAATCAACTAAAGAATACATCAGTTAACTCAGTGCATGGACAGTTCAATGGAGACAAGTGTTAGAGGTGAGCGGAAGGGCAAGACAACGGTCAGTTGTGACTATAGTTTTGCATGAGATTTGCACAATCAGTGTATTGAGATTGCCAATGAGGATTGTGTGGTATAGAAAAGGGAAATACGAGTTTGGATCAGCCATTCTCATCTATTCTCATGCAGGATTGCATAGTGGAGGTAGGCAAGCAACGGAGGAGATTTGAACCTATGATTGATTCAAATCTGAGCTACTTTGTGTGTAACAAGTGGAGATAGTACTGAGTAATTGCGAGGAGTATTGTACTATGTATTGTTACATGTTCTCAATCAATATAATATATAGATAGTTGAGGGGTTTTCAGCTATATGCTTTCCCCAATACATACTGTGTTGATATGTGCGATTGATGTTTCAATGTGCGCATGCGATTGTTTCTTAATTCTGCAAAATTGATGATCAATGTAGAGGAGGTTATGTATTATGCATAGTTCCACAAATAATGTATAATCAGGATAATCTCTCTGAATAAGTGTCATATTATTCAAAATTCCTACATCAGAGACTCCAGTTACTCCAATTATTTTTGGAACCCCTGCCTCTACAGAAGAAGTTCTACAGTTACAAGAGGACATTAGAACTGATCCTAGTGTAATGGTAAACAGTCTATTCCTGAACCAACTCCATCTAGGGCTGATTTGGAAGGTGTCCCCCCTCCAATATCTGTCGTTGTAGAGTCCATACCTTCTTCGGCACCAGAAATATTTTATGGACCTGATGATCTACCTCTTCCACCTGGATTGATTGCTATAGAAGAGATTATGGAGGATCTTCCTTCCAGTACCCCATTACATTTTGGAACTAGGATCCACCTATATCCTTCTACCACAGAAGTTAGTTCTTTTGATCACCCTTCATCGCAAGTTCCTGGCAAATCACTAGGAAATGTTTTGGATAGACTGGATATGTCTGAACAAACATCGACATCTAGGATTGTGTCATCTGATACAGCAACAACAAAACCTCCTGCTGCTACTATGACAATGTTCGCTGGCATACCATCTATCATAACTAGTTCTCAATCGCTAGATGGAGTCCACCAAGGGACTATTTTGACATAATGGTCTATTCCTATTTGTTCATTCAGAATCTTATCTAGAGTTTCTTATGTTAAGACTCAACAAATTAATCCTTCACATCAATATCAATTTGGGCAGTCCAGTCTCCAAAGACCAATTTACCCTTTGAACACTGGATTTCCACCATATGTGGGGTAGTATTCCTTTTCATTGTTCCCTCTGGGAGAGCAACCATATGAGAGTTCAAAACAAAATTCGGGTCAAGCTAGAATTGCATCCAGTGATTGGGTGCCAATTGTACCTCAATAGCCAAGAGTTGTATATTGAATGCAAACAAATCAACATGTGTCGAACATTCCCACTACACCAGCTATTGTGACAGTGTCGCAAGTACAAGCGTTGCATGTTGTATGTCAACCTCATGTCTCTTAGGTCGTAATACAACACCCTCTTGTCTCTGTGACTCAATCACAACTACTGATTAGTGGCTCCTTATCTGAAGCGACTCAGGCTCAAATGGGTACTATCGCCCCTCATCTTGGTCAAACATCTAGTATTGGACAACAACAAATGGTCTCACAACCATGGCTAGTGCAATATCAGCAACCGCAATTCCAGCAAGCTTACCGAGGACCTGAGCAACAAAGCTTTGTAGGTAATGGGTAGCCATATATTCAGAATGGTTACCAACAATCATATTATAATGGTTATGCCCATCAACTTTATCAAAGTTATCAACATCAAATACATTATGCTAGTATGCAAAGACCCACTGCTCAGGCGATCCCATCTTATCCTGGGTATGCTTTGCCAAACCTGAATCAATAGTTTCCTTTTGTAGCAACTTTAGAATTACCAGATATGAACCAGTGAACAAATGATCCAATTGCTTATGCACCTTAGTGTCCAGTGATTCCTCATAAACTTCCATGAGATATTCCTAAACTCAATGGAAATACAGGTGAAGATCCATCAAATCATCTAATGGCATTTCATTTGTGGTGTTCATCCAACACCCTGAATGATGATTTGATTAGGGTTTTCCTTTTTCAGCAAATGCTAACTAGTCTGATGGTGAAATGGTACATTGAATTGCCTAGATCTTCATTCATAACTTCATTGCCCTTGCCACCACCTTTTTAACCCATTTTCATCTACCCATAAGGTACAAAACAAGAATGGAGCTCCTTACCAATTTTAAACAAGCAACAACCACTCACATATCTAATCATATTCATGAGTGGCGACGTCGTCGTCAAATGCTAAACACATATGTTCCTGATCAACTTCTAGCTAAATGGTTTATTAAGTCATTGTTACCTTCTATTACAGAATATGTGGCCAAGGGAGGAGTTTTCACTGAAGAGCAAGTCATTGCTTGTGCACAATATCTAGACTTGATCTATACTCAGTCTGGCATGCTCCATGACAAAATTCCTAACGCTCCTAGACTAGAGTTTTCCCTTCCTCCTCATCCTAAATCGAATAGGGACTCTCATGCTAGCAACAGTGTGATTGGAACCTCAATTACACAAACTGTAAAAGCCCCATCTAGTAAATCCCTTGCAGTTTCTAGTAAAAAGGAAAATGACAAACTTCTTGCCTCAGAGGTTAATGCCATGTTGACCGACAAAAGGCAAAGAACCGAAGCAACCAGGGGGCAAGAAGAAAAGGAAAAAAAAAAAAAGAAACAGGAAGATTCAATTCCTAAGAAACCTTCTGGAAACCCTTATGGGAAAAAGAAACCTAGACAGCCATGTCTCATATGTGATGGAGACCATTGGACAAAAGAATGTCCACATAAAGCTAAGATTAAGAAGTTCTTTAAGAGTTCAAATACCTCAGTGGTGTTAACTGATCCATTTCCAAACCCAGAAAACAATCTTGTTGCTATCAATAATGCTTCCTCGTCCCAAGTGCTTATGTTGTCCATTTCGAAACAAAGAAAATGATGCTTTGATATCGACAAGGAATAAAGATTATGGGAATCCACAGATGCTGAACAACAAGGCTGCAGATCAACCTAGTAGTTCGACAACAACTTCAACTGAAGTTGTGCCACCCATCATTCCTAAGCTAACAATAAAGCCGCAAAGGGAGTAGTACACAAATCGACATTTAATCCTCATGCTCGAGCAGCACAAAATTATAATATAGTAGAGGATCTAGCCCAATCACCATCCGCTATGTCGACGCTTGAAGTACTACAAAATTTCCCCTCCCAAAAGTAGGCTCTATTATTAGCAATAGGTGGGATTGACCCAGCGGATTCCAATCTTGTGGGCTTTAATCATAAAGGATATGAGCCTCAATTACTGGCTCAACTCGCTTTCCTCATACAAGTGAAAGACCTCAACAAAACTTTTCATCGAACAATCATTGATGAGGGGGAATCTACCTACATTATGTCAACGAGTTGCTGGAAAACTTTAGGATCACCACCCTTGTCAAGATCATCAACGACATTAAAAGCATTCGATGGACAAACATACACCCCATACGGGATTTTAAGTAACTTACAAGTTGAATTGGGGGGAAAGACAGTAGAAATTAACGTCGAAGTTATCAATGGAAACCTCAATTACAATATCCTACTAGAAAGGCCCTGGATTTATGCTATGGCTACTATTGTGTCAACATATTTTAGAAAGATTGCATTTCACTTTCAAGGAGGAATTACAATCGTTGACCAACAAACCTTTCTCCACAATAGTTCACAAGTTACGGGAACTAATCGAATGATCCATGGAAGCTCTCAATCGCTTCAAAATATCGGAGTAGGCCTCTTAAAAGACCCTACTTTAATGGGTACTTTTTCCCTACCACCTCCGAATAATCTGGCAGAAGTGGCCACGGTGGAAACCTGCAATATGGTATCTTCTATATCTACGAAGATTGAGAATATTTTCGAACATTTTGTTAGCATGGATCATTGCCAGGTATTGCCTCCAAGCCCAATAGAAATATTGTAGCTGTTATCACTCAGGTTGTCCCTAGGCTCCTGTAGGGATACGGCCGAGGTAACCACAAACCAATCTTTGGATTGCAGGTTCTAGCCCACCTGCAATCAGAGAGGGTTCTCTCTTAATGATTTAACTTTGCTGATGATTTTAGGCTGGCTTTTTGGTTCAGGGTTCTTGTTTGTGTTTGGATGGAAGGAAAATGCTTTCCAGCAGAGAGGCAATTCATAAAGTGATGAGTTTCAAACCATTGGGCATGGAGTCATGGGTCTGGATTTTCAGTGTGTTTTCTTGGTCACAAGAGGAATATGGAGCAGGATAGCGGCACATAAAACAAATTTCTAATTAAAGATGAATGGAATGTAAGGAATGAGAGGCACTTAAGAATCTCTCACTCAGCTTAGTAGAGGGAAGGATGATCTTTATCTAGGGGCATTGAAAAGTCCTTGGACAACAGTCATGCGTGAGAAGGTTAGGGAAAACATGAGCCATGTGGGATTCATATTTATTCCTAAACAAAGGAAAACATAAAGAAACAACAAAAATTGAGCATAGAGTGTATTTAAACAAATTCTAAGCTAATCTTCTTTTTTGTTGTTTAGATAGTAATTTATGAATGGAAAATAGAGGTAAGAAGCACTTATTGAGTGATGCAACAGCACGAGAATTCCATAATCACTCTTCAACCTTCAAACACAGTGAACAATCCATTCTCCAAAGCTCATAAGCAGTCTTTGATTATAGAAACTATCAGGTATTACAGTGCGAGTCTCTCCTGGAGCAAAATCAGTTTAAAAAAACTTGTCGACCAACCCACCAACCCTTAATACAATATTGAGGGCTGTCTTTATAGTGCAAATATCTCAAACTATTTATTACAATTGACCTAAAATAGGTCTGCAAAAAGAGCTTTCTAAACCTAAAATTGTGCCAAAATTAAATGCAGGTAAATATCTATTGAAGTGTGTTAGAGGTAGCTGGATCAAAAAGAGTGCAATGTGGCCCTTGGTGGCTCGATGCAGCACTGCTGGAATAACTATGCTCTGGGATTTGCAGTTCTGTTCTGGTGTGAGTTAAGTGTGCAATAACCGTGATTTGAGAGCTTTGAGTGGCCTCACCATTTTCTTTGACTTTGCTGGAAGGTATTTAATTTTCACTTGCTTTGGGTCACTGTTAAGATCTTCGCTGATACTCTTCGCCGCTACATTGATGGTCTCCACTGATTTCTGATACTCTTTGACATGCTTTCTCTCTACAAATTTGATCTGATACTCTTTAATCTCTGTCTCTGGTCTCTCCCTGTCTTCAAATCCATTTCATTTGGCAAAATCAGGCAATTTCGGGCTTTTTTGGTGCAAAAAGGGCCAAGGAATCAAAAGATTCCCTAAAGATTCCCCAATATCGCTCATTTTCCGTAGCGATATGCGATTAGTGCTTCGTCGAAAACTGCCTCCGTTTCTCGTTCCGAAGCTCCGAAGCTCAACTTTCACGCTTGCGCGTTTTTCCCTTTTTTTGGATGCTGACGTCAGCATGACATCAGCTGTACGATGGATGACGTCAGCGAGGTGATGTGGCAGGGTGACTTATATGTTACTGCGATGCAATAAACTTCTTCTGATGCGATCACAATATTGCATCGACAGAGAACGAGAAGGTATTTACTGTGGAAATGCGATCCTTGCGACTGCCGATCGCTGATATCGCGATATTGCATCAGGAAAAAAGGAAAGGGGCACACCTATGTGGTAAAAATATTGTGATATGCTGATGCGAGATGGCTCACCAGGATCAGAAGAATGTTAAGGAAATCAACAAGGTTTTATTGCGATCAGAAGGAGTGAAGATGTGCTTTTGAAGAGTATTTGAGGTCTTGGAAGGGGTCTGATAACCTAAAGAGGGGTTTTATGCTTTTGGAAGGAGTCCATTGCATTAGAAGATGGTTTGAAGGGGAAGCATGAGGGTTCCTGGCAAGTTTCAGATACACTGAGCAATTCCCGGGGGTACTTATGGTTATTTTCAACCAGGGGGAGGGGATATTTACATAAGGGGATTATCTTCATAGTTTTAGTAAGGGGGTGGGGAAAACATAGGGAGTTAAATAATAATGTCAGTAGTTGATATGGAGATGACAAGAGAGCGCTAAGTTTCAGGGATCTTAGGCTTCAAAGGGAAAATAGAACCTTATAGAGAAAGTATGGATCTTCCTTGAGTGAAGCAGATCTTCACCCAGGCTAATGATATGGAAAAAGATGAAACTAAGAGATATCAAGTAGATCTTAACCTCTTTTGGGGAAATTAGTTAATGATTTTGGGAAGATGGAGAAAAGGAAGTTAGTTATGCCTGGTTTGAGCTCCTTCATATGAAAAAATGCTTGATGACTATGACCTGAGTAGAGATGATGCTTTAGGACATGGTAATGAACAGACATCAAGATTTTGCAACCTCAAAACTAACTACCCAGCCTACTTACCTAACATTTTTTCTTCTTTTAGTTTGGGTGCACTTAGACTTGTAGATCGAGCATTTCAAATTTTCTTTTTATGCCTTGCTATCTACAAACTACCCTTATTTCTTTCAAGGGCCCAGATTAAGCAGTTGGGCTCCTTTGATTCTCTACCTATCTAAGAATCTGCCAAGATTAAGCTGTTTGGACAGATTTTCATTCTCTATATTCTAAAACAGGAAATTGAAACCTAGGGAGACCAAGATTAGGCTGTTTGGACCTCCCTTTAGCTAAAAATTATATAAAACTAGAAAGACTCTTCAAAATTGGAAAGCAATTAGATGAACTCTAGGTATCATTCTTTCTTTGATGACTGCTTTAGCAAATATGGAGCATTGTAGCATGCAAAGTATGACATATTTGGCCTGTAAAAATGTTAATCATGAAATATGAGTAACCTGCTGCAGCAGGGGGCTAACAGTAGCAATCAATTTTCTTTACCTGGGTGGCAAACCCAAACCAATGCTCATTGAGTGTTTGCATGGATAGGTATAAGGAATATGGCACCTCTTCAAATCCTTGGTCACATGTACATTCTACAGATGAAGGAATCATTCAATCAATGATGATAGGAGAGGCTCCATGGGAAGATTACCACCATCGTTCACATCTTCCGGATTACAATGAAAATTATTCTGGTGACCTTAATCATCCTTCAGTTTTTGATTTTCTATCAAATACTGTAAATACGATGGAATGTGAGAAAAATCTTTGCAATATTGAAGAAACTATCACCATAAATATCTCAACCAAACCTAATGCTGTAGAGAATATTCATGTCTGCAAAACATGCTCTTCTTCAGAACTAGAAATATATTGTGCTCTCTTTCACAAATCCAGAAATACCTTTGCATGGTCATCTAAATAAATTCCAGGCATTGACTCGAACATAGTTAAAAATGAAATCAAGATGTATCCAGATGTCAAATCGGTACGTCAATGACTTTGGTAGGTACACCCTGTTAGCACCTAAATCCGCCTTAGGCTGAAGGAAGGCAAAATTCAAGGTAACTACAAACCACGCTCAGTCTAGTAGCTAGCCCTACTAGAACAGGAGAGGTCTCTCTCCGAGTCACGCTCAGTGAGTAAGTGAATGAAAAGGCCTGAGATGACTTACAGTGAACTACTTGTCTTAGGCTAGTAAGTGAAAATGAAAATAAGAAGTGATTTTTATGAATGATTGTGTTTCTGGGATGTTATGGGACCACTGGAACTCAATGAACAGAGAACTTAATACAAAGGCACAGATTATTTTATGAGGCAAGGTAGGCGGAAAGCCTAGAAATTCAATTTCAAGATAGTGTGGAATGGAGAGATTGATTTAAGAGGGTGAAAATGGTGTGGACAACATGAATCCTTTTCAATAGAAGAATGAACACTGAACATGAAATTTTCCCACAAGCAGAGTAGTAAAATTGAATTCTACCTTAGCTAACTTAGAAAATTTCAATGGAAATGAATATGAAATGAGTTATGAAACATAACAAGATACATATGAAACATAATAGATACATTTGCTACACTCGCAATCACATGAATCTCATGAAACAGAGTCACTGCCTTTCATTAATCCTCTGTAAAAAATATACAATGCAGAAACAGAGTTTCTTTCCCACAGTCTCCCAGAAGTTACAAGCCAACCAACCCTTTGAAAATGGTTTTCATACAATATGTAGAATGTGCTATGAAGTGATAGAATTCCCAAGGGTTGGGGAGTTACTCGAATCATTACAAACTAAAGGTGGAGAGCCAAACAACAGCTATAGGTGCAGGGCCACAAACATGACAAATGGCTTGGGTGGCCCTTTGCCTTCCTTTACCACTTGGATAAATGACCATCTGGAGTGAAAATATTTATAAAACCAGCTTAAGTGCTGAAAAACTAAAGTGCATATGAGTGGGCCCACTTACAAAAAGTCGGGAAGCGAAATTTCACGAAATGGAGGCATTCTGGCCCCTTTTCCTATATGCGATGCGCCCTTTTCCTGTATGTGCTGTGCCACTTTGAGGGCAATTTTGAGGCACTTTATGGAGTCCAAAATGTTCCCAAGTGTGTTCATTGGAAATCCTGTCATGTCTACTTTCCAATCCAAGTGGAATTTTTGAATTTGGAGCTCATTTGCCCCTCCAAATCTTCATTCTCCCAAGACTGCTTCCTGTGTGTCAAAATAGGGGTAGTAAGGCCATTTTTGAGTATATTTTTCCCTCTTGGTGGTCAAGATATTCTCCAAATTTCTTGCTCCCATTGCCAGTAATTTTGATTTTGCATGCCAAATCTAAAAACACAAACCATTTCTCATTTTGAGCTCCCAATCTTACGCGTCGCGACGTTGGCACGACGCGTATAGTGAAAAAACCTGTTTTTGTGCCAAAAAATTGTCATGTGACCAAACTTTTCCCAAATTCCTTGAAAATTGGGCTGGAGGTCCTCTATGAAGTGTTATTTTGTGTCAAGGAAGCTTCAGCCAAGATTCGAAGCCAATCTTGCTCTTTTGCCTCTTTTGCTTCTTTTGTTGCTTTGCTCAATTTAGGCTTCAAACTCTTTATTCGGGCCTTTGCACTCATGTTCTGTGCCGTGTAATGACAAGCCATCCTCCTCAGTATGGCTTTGTCCCTGTTTTCCTTATCCAACAATTTCTCCAAGTGTAGATTGACCCGATCCAAGGTAGTGAGCTCGATCCATCTCTGCTGGGCAGCTTGTCGATTTTCACGAATACTTTGCAGCTCCATGATCGTTTGTTGGTCCTCAACCTGTTTGTTTCTCTACTCCAGATACTTGATGACCCATCTAGCCCTCTCAAAATTTAATATCAAGTCTTTGATCTCCATGTCCTGCTCCTAAATGGTCATCTTGAGTTTGGCATTTTTTGCCTCTGTCTCTTGATTTGGAATGAGGATGACATCAGCCTCCTGTGCTGCTGATGGCGCCTCATCATGCACGGGCTCCTTGCACTTGTCCAATACCTATGTAGTCAATGCCAGAAGGAAGGCCCCTTCCACCCTGGGTGGAGATAACACTCACTTTACTGCTGCAAATAAGTTCCTACTGCCTTTCTGATATGTCACCAAAAATGGCATGATCGTGGTCTCATGGCACTCATGCTGATAAGAAGGACCACCCAACTCCTGCTTGGGCTCTGATAGTACATGTGGTGTGCTAAAGAAGTCACGAGAGATGAAGTCCTCCCAAGAAATGCCCTGCAATCCCAACTGATGATCTACCAAAATCCGGATAAGAGCGAAGTGATACACACTGTTAAGCTACTACTGAGGGGTCTTATGCAGCATGAAGGTGTTCATCCTCTCTATATTCCTGCATATGAAAAATGGGAGGTTCATCATCCTCACCCTGGTAAAGTGCATGAGCAAGAGTATATGATATGCATACAGTCTAGAGAACCTCCACTCATAGCTGAAGTATTTCATGATCAATCTCATGAACAGAGCATACTCATTCTTCAAGTATCTGAAGGGAAATACTCTTGTGAGCTCATTCAAGGATCTGATTTTGATGTAAGGCTCATAGTGTTGCCTTTCCACCTTCTTCTTCTTATGCCACAACTCCCGAACATTTGGTATCCATGTTGCCACTGATATAGTTTCGGGTGTCAATGTGAAAGTGACCCCGGCCAAGGTAGACTGACCTCCATGTAGATGAAGCACAAATAAATGGGCCAACTCATGATGAACTCTGACATTTGTCACACTTTGACAAAATTCAAAACATGATAAGTGCTAGAAGGATGGCATGGCAATAGGGCATGCTTGTAACTCGGTGAGGGTAGTGGGTTCATCCCTGACATGTTTGCCACTCTTGTGGTGTCTCCTTGGAGCCTGCTCTTCTGAGGATGAGTCACTCTGTGTCTCCCTCTCATACTTGGACGAATGCTGTGATGAGATGACTGCAATGTGGGCTGTGATTAGGCTGCCCCTTTGATGATGGTGTGAGACTGGGTGCCTTTGTAGTATCTGTTACTAAGGGGAACAAATGAAACAGGGAATGTTAGGAAGGGAGTGATGAAATGGGGATAGGGTTTATAGGGAGAACTTTGTTATGAGTGTAGGAATAGTTTGGGGAATTGTGATGGGGTAGGGTTTAGGGTTTCTATTGAGAAATAGGAGGAGGGGGAAGGAAATATGATTTTGGTAGTGTTAGGGTAGTGATAATGGGGAAAAAATGACATAGGGGAATAAGGGATAGGGGTAGGGTAGGAAAAATAACCTTGGCAGCAACAACATTGTTACACAACCCTAGAAAAATGGTTTTTCTTTGGTGTCTTCTTGTGTTTGGTTTATGGAAAGTTTTTGCATTCAAACACCAGCAATAATCCACCATATCTTTATCAAATTTGATGCACAAATGAGTTTGAGAGCCTACCTTGCAATTAGTGGGGCTTCACAAAAATTTTGGGGGAGTTGTGGCACGTTCTGGGTGCTTTATCTCAGTGCACTGCGCCCTTGTTTGTGTGCACCGCGCTCCTATCTATGTGCACCATGCTCTAGGTGTGCGCTGCACCCCTATCTGTGTGCGTCGCACTCCTATCTGTGTGCGCGACGCTTTAGGTGTGCGCCGCGCTCGTTATGGGCTTGAACGGTCGGCGAGTGTTGTGTGCGCCGAGCCCTTGCCTGTGTGCGCCGCGCCCTTGTCTTCACCTCCAACTGACTCCAGTTGCTCGCTTAAGCCTTTGACTGTATGGGCCATGCGCAAAACCCAATGTGCCACGCTCTGTGTATGCATCGCACGATTGAGAAAACGAGACTGTGGGCAGGCTGCGTGTGCGTCGCGCCCTATGTGTGCGCCGCGCTCCTGGTTATATGCGCCGTGCTCTCTAAGGTTGCCTCCAACTCAATCGATCGCTCACCAATGCACACTCACGCCCTTCCAACACTTCTTCAAGACTTGTAATGGAACAATGCATTTGTTTATGACCAAAATTTCTATATGTAGCCTTGGAAGAGATGGGTTTAATTTTTTCCTCTTCAAAAACCCATTTTTCTAATGTTTGAGTTTTGCACTTTTTCACTGACTTTAAAAAACACTGATTTTCACTTTCCCTTTGAAATTTTAGCTCAAATGATGCAATTCTCGACACTCTTTGTGGGGGTTGCAAGACAGGACATGTGGCCATGGAAACCATGACTGCATCTGAAAAAATCACTGTTGTGTGTGGAGCATGATTGTTCAGAGGTCTTTGTTTCAGCCGGATGTATACCCCAGGAAGTTTTGTACACCCCTCCACACGAGGGGGACTTGTCCCCCCCACAGGGGTCCAGGGGGGCCGATCCCCCCCAGCTGGGGGGTCCGGGGGCCAACGGTTCCCCGGTGGGGGCTCGGGGGCAGTGCCCCCGAAGCTAAAAACAGATGTAAATTTGCCTTGTAAAAGTATAGTAATTTCTAGTCAATCAGGGCCGTTCATTAGGCGGATGATCTGACGGTAGAACTTATGTTTAGTTTAGGGTTTTTTTCCCTAGAAGACAACCCCCTCTCTTTGTATGAGGGCATTGTATTTGAGGTTGTGAGATATGTGTGTATTCTCTGTGAGTGAGAAATAGAGAGGTGAGACTGTGAGAGAAGACAGAGGATATTATAACGGATTTTTTGTAGGTTGTCTCTCTTCATTTTACTAGATAATAGAAAGGAAGGAATGGCTGTTAGGGGTGGACGTAGCCCAAACTGGGTGAACCACGTATATCTGTGTCTCTCTTGTTTTGTGCGATTTTTCGGTGTTTATATTTCTGCAATATTTTATGTGTTCCATTGCTCCGTAATATACAATTTTCTAACAACTGGTATCAGAGCCGAAGGTCTATTTCGCTGATAAACTCGCAGGAAAGAAGGGTTCCTAGTTCGAGTGGGAGAAATGGTAGAAAATGGTAAGTTTAGGGTCGAGAAATTTAACGGCCAAAACTTCTCACTGTGGAAGATGCAGATGGAAGATTATCTGTATCAAAAAGATCTATACCTACCATTGGGCAGAAAATCAAAGAAGCCAAAGGATATGGGCAATGAAGAATGGAACCTTCTCGATAAAAAGGCACTCGGAACAATACGGATATGCCTTGCAACGTCGGTCGCCTTCAACATTTCGAAGGAAACAACGACAGAGGGTTTGATTAAGGCGTTGGAGAAACTATATGAAAAACCCTCAGCCTCAAACAAGGTATTTTATGAAACGGTTATTTAATATGAAGATGTCGGAAGGTGGATCTGTTGCAGATCATTTAAATGATTTTAATACTGTTACAAGTCATTTATGTTCTGTAGGGGTAAACTTTGATGATGAAGTTAGAGCTCTGTTATTCTTGTGCTCATTACCAGAAAGTTGGAATGGTTTGGTAATGGCCATTAGTAACTCCGTTTCTGGATCTAGAACTTTAAAGTTTGATGATGTTGTCAGTGCTATCCTTAGCAAGGAAATGCGACGGAAAAGCTCCGGTGAGACATCGGGATATGCTTTGAGTGCAGAGTCTAGAGGAAGAAAAATGGAAAGAGGAAAGAGCTTAGGATATCGCAGTAAATCAAGGAAAGGAAGATCCAAGTCCAGATCGGGGATAATGTGCTAGAAATGCGGAAAGAAAGGACACCTAAAGAAAGACTATAGATCTCGGAAGGGAAAAGAAGGAGATTCACAGCAAGAAAACAATCATGAAGCAAATGTGACACGTGAGGTGTTACAAGATGCTTTGATTCTTTCTTTCGAAAATATTACTGATTCCTGGGTGGTAGATTCAGGGGCCTCATTCCATGCCACACCTGATAAGAAATACTTTCATGGCTATGTTCAAGGAGATTTTGGACAAGTTCGTTTGGGTGATGATAAACCCTGTAAAATTGTTGGAATGGGTAAAGGTTCTTGTAAAACAACAAAATGGAAACCAATGGCTACTAAAGGAGTAAGGCATGTTCCAGATCGAAAGAAAAATCTGATTTCAACAGGGCAGTTAGGCGGTGAAGGTTGTGTGACAACTTTCACAGATAAAGCTTGGAAGGTCACCAAAGGAGCCCTGGTAATAGCAAAAGGCGAAAAAGTTGGTACATTGTATTTATGCAATGGTATTTCTAACTCTGTTAATGCTTTAACTTCCAAAGGAGCAGATGCAACATTATGGCATCATAGGCTTGGACACATGAGTGATAAAGGAATGAAGATTCTTCACTCAAGGAATTTGTTGCCTGGTTTGAAGAATGTTGATTTGGACTTCTGTGAGAATTGCATTTATGGAAAACAGAAGAGAGTCATATTTCTCAGAGTTGGGAAAGAAAAGGAGAATGAAAAATTGGAGCTTGTGCATACATATGTATGGGGACCTGCTCAGGTATCATCTCTCGGTGGCTCTCGTTATTATGTTACTTTTATTGATGATGCAACTAAAAAAACTTGGATTTATTGTATTAAGAATAAATCTGATGTATTTGATACTTTTAAGAAATGGAAAGCTTTGGTTGAGATTGAGACAGGAAACAAATTGAAGTGTCTTAGATTAGAAAATGGAGGTGAATATTGCAGCAAAGAGTTTGATAGGTACTGTTCAGAGCATGGAATTCACAGAGAGAAGACAGTTCCAAGAACACCACAAGAAAATGGTGTGTCAGAAAGGATGAACAAGACATAATCATGGAGTGTGCAAGGTGCATGAGAGTGCATGTAGGATTGCCTTTATAGTTTTGGGCAGATGTTGTAGATACTGTTGTATATCTAATAAACATAGGGCCTTCAAGTTCCTTGGATGGTGGTGTTCCAGAGGAAGCATGGACAGGTAAAAAGGTAAACTACTTTTTTTTAAAGCCTTTTGGTTGTGAGGCCTTTGTCCGTATTGATAAAGAAAATAGAACAAAGCTTGAGGCAAAGTCAAAGAAATGTACCTTTATTGGATATGGTGTTAATCATTTTGGTTATAGCTTATATGATTACGAAAATCACAAAATCATTAGGAGCAGAGATGTAATATTCAATGAAAAGGTCTTGTATAAGAATAAGTTGCAGGAAAAGAAGCAAGAAAAATAAAACAAGGAATATGCAGTTCTTGACAAAATCACTGAAAAAGTAAAGGTGCCTGAAAATAATAATAATCAACAACCACAACAACAGCAACCACCACAATAGCAGCAGGCACCCCAAACACCTGAAAGTGGTGTTAGAAGATCTACCAGGATAAGTAGACCCCCTGAACGATACTCTCCTTCATTATATTATTTATTGTTGACTGATTTCGGTGAACCTGAATGTTATGAAGAAGCAATGCAGGTTGAAAGCAGGAAGAAGTGGGAGGTAGCCATGGAAGAAGAGATGGACTCCTTAATGCATAACCAGACTTGGGATTTAGTCAGGTTGCCTGCAGGAAAAACTACACTGAAGAATAAATAGGTTTACAGGTTGAAGGAAGAAGATGGAGGAAAACAGAGGTACAAAGCTAGACTTGTGGTGAAGGGGTTTGCACAGAAGAAAGGTATTGATTTTGATGAAATATTTTCTCCTGTTGTTAATGACTTCAATCAGAACTATTTTAAGTCTAGTAGCAGTTGAAGATTTGCATCTTGAGCAGTTAGATGTAAAGACAACCTTTCTCCATGGGGATTTGGAGGAAGAGATATATATGCAGCAGCCACAAGGATATGAAATGAAAGGGAAGGAGAAACTTGTGTGCAGGTTGAAGAAGAGCTTGTATGGCTTAAAACAGGCTCCAAGGCAGTGGTATCTAAAATTTGACAAGTTTATGTCTGAACAAGGTTATACTAGATGTCACTCTGATCATTGTGTTTATCTAAAAAAGCAAAATGATGGGAGCTATATTATATTGTTATTGTATGTAGATGACATGCTTGTTGCAGGATCTAACATGTAGGAAATAAATGTGCTCAA
>APFE030889174.1:0-74820 GCA_000404065.3 Pinus taeda | reverse complement strand
TTGGCTTGAGGCTATTCTGTAAAGACCTTTACTTCTAAGTAAATCCACAATGTAGGACCACCATTGGAAGTAGTTGATGCTGTCAAGAATAACTTGGCATGGACTTTCCATTTTAACAGAACTTGAAGCTATATATGCTGGAGCTAAGTGTTCCAATGGAAAGATCTCGAAAAATTAGGCTAGTTAAAAAAAAATGGCTCTGAAAACGGCTTCCGGATGAAGAAGTTATGGCTTTTTGAAGAAAAGTTGATGAAGGTGCCGACGAAGTGCAGGAATGTGCGGAAATGAAAAAAAACGCCCCTTTTCCAACAAATTGGAGCTTTGAACCAAGTGAGCTAAACAAAAATTTTGAGAGAGAGAGAGAGAGAGAGCGGGGGGGGCTTTGTTGTTTTTTTGGTCACTGAAGATTTGGATTGTGTGCTTGCTTGCGAAAGCTCTTTTTCTCCCTACAAAACAAAAAACAAAAAACCGAATACGGACATGCAAAAAAAAATAAACCTTATGGCTTAAAGTTAGCTTTACCTGGAAGCTAAATATTTTCCTCAATGTTTCTGATTTTCTGAGATCACACTAAGGCGCAGCGGAAAAGAGCATAGGCATGAGAAAAATCCTTCCTTTCTATTTCTGATTTGCCCAGATCGCATAGAGTCAGAGGGAAAAGAGCATACGCAGAAATGAAAGGTATAGATCTGGTTATAAAAAAGAAGCTAAATAAAACGAAATAATAAACAGAGAGAAAAATAACTAGAAACTGCAAAAAAAACATTGTATACCTCCAGATCTTAAAAATGACGTAGCTAGGGCTACCAGAAACCTTTTCACGTGAAACGAAAGGGGTTCCTCACTGGAACAGATGCTCCTAAAATAACAGAGCAGTCCTCTCGGCCCAAAAGCAATCTAAAACAATAGATCTAGGAGATGGCATTTGGATGCAGTTCTACCAGCTTCATATTTGGATCACCAATGGACGCGGCCCTCAAATAGCTTTGATACCATGTAGGAATTTATAAGGTAATTTCCTCAGATAGAACACCAAAGGACACCACTCACAAACAGATCACGGATCAATACACCAGTATTTTGACGTGGTTAAAACCCTCAAAGAGGGAAACAGTCCACGGTCTGAGCCAACACGGCCACTTCAAGCAACTTATTAATAAAAGAATGAAAATTTACATAAGCTTCTCTCGTGAACAGTTAACCTACAAATGACCCTCCATGTGCTTTAAATAGAAATCATGGACCAATTTGGTGCTAAGCCACAGATCAAGTGTCAGTAATACCGAGGAGAGAATGAATCGTTGGATCACTACATATCGTGACCATCGGATTGTAAGTTACAAAAGTACATGGTAAAGAAACACACTTTACCTAACTCTATACAAGACCAAGTTATACTTAACTATATTCCTATGTGTCGGAATATCCTAACAAGAAGTATATACTCAAATCATATGCCTCACACCATAAAGGGCACATGAAGAAGCGAATGTTCATATCCTTATTGAAACAATCCACCGTGAATGCGATGTTCACATTGTTGATGCGCAGGCACAACCCGATACTGATCTGGACTTCAGCTCCCCATGCATAGATATCCTTTTGGCTTATCACAATTTGGGCATCTGAAAGAGTTCTCATCAAAGCACTGAAGCTTTCTTGGTCGTTGATCTCACAACACTAATTTGGAGAGGGAGAGTGTTCTGGACTCCTCAGGCTCTGTAGCTCTGGCTATCTGGCTTCATAGTGTTCAAGCTATGTCACTATAGTTTTGCAGCTCTCCATCGAGCACAACTTCCTCATTAGGATGATATTGGCACTCAGGCTCTCATGCACATTCTAGCATAGGCTCTCAGGCTCTCTAGCACTCGCTAGCACAGGCTCTCTGCCCCTTCTCTTCCTCTGGCACGCAGCTTCTTGCCTCCCTCCTCGGCTGTCTACACCCATCGTGTTTTATAACACATTTGGGGACAAGCCTACTTAGAAATCAAAGTTATTTTGTTCAGAATAGAAGTCATTTGCATAGGAGCAATGACAATGCAACAAAATCCTCCAAAATGGACTTTTCTTTTCTGTTAAAATAGAAATACATAGAAATACTAAAAACATTGGAAGTTCCGACCAAAATCCTAAAACACTGGACTTCAATATATATTAAATAGGCCCTATAAGCCCTATCGGGTCTGCTTCAGTCGCTTGTCGCATCACATAATGGATTTGGCCAAAACCAAAAATACACAGGAATACACTGAAAATTGTGAATTCCTGGATCTCAAATTTGATCAAATCGGGCTTATAATTCCCATCAGCTCCACACCTAATCGCTTATTCCTATCACTTCTTCCAATAGCCCTACATATTGGGGGATCACCAATCACCAATATGCCGATATTCCAATCACTAATCTGTAGATCGTTTCGATCACTGATCACCGATATTGGTAATTGTGACGGCCCGGGGTCCTGGTCCTAGGCCTTTTGCCGACCCAATCCACTGATCTAACACTCCTTCGCTGATTTGCAAGTGTTGATATCACTGATCCCTGCCTGGATAGAGCCAATATCAGCCATCACTTGCCTCCAATTGCGATGTGCCTTTTAAAGGCTTAAAACCAAATTTTAAAGGAAAATGCCTCATTTTCCTAAGGAACAAAGCAACCTTCTTTTCACAATAACTTCATCGTCCAGACTCGAATTAAAGTGCCATTTGCACCATTGGAATCAGGACAATAAGATTTTTGCTCTGGTCCTAGGATAACATCATTCCAAACACATTGATTTTCAAGCATTCCCATGCCATTGTGTCTAAATCTCCACCTGGATCAATCCTCCCAACTGAGGATCTTTAGATCCTCCAAAAGTATAAACAAATAATAATCTACAACTCTCTCTATACCCTATCTGCATCAAAAGTGTCCTAGAAAGGTCTCGCTTCCATCTCCTTCACCTTTGTTCTTTAGAACCTTAAGTGATGAGCTAGCACCTGCTACTTCTACAACCTGTAGTACATTGTTTTGCAAATCACATGCTTGAATGATATGATCAACTAATGACCCAACCCACCACACTTGCCACAAGTTTATCGCATACTCAATGGTCAAGTTTAGACATAATATCCCAACTATGACAACAAGGGAAACCTATCATGGTTTCTTCAAAAAGTGATGGAAAACACATCATCACTGCAACACATGATTTACAAACATAAGGCCAAACACTATTGTGTAGACAAGTGATGGAAACATAACATCACTTTCAGAGTTTTAATATGCGACTCAAAATATGACCAAACATCATTGTTGCTGACCATGTGATGGAAACACATCATCACGTTTACATTTTAAAATGCAACAAGTGATTTAAAAAGGAATGACCATGAAATGACAACATGTCAGAAAAACCATTTTTCACTTATCAATGTGAATGGGCCACCTCCCTAAGGTGATTTTTCCTGTCGAATAACTGCTCTTCCTGGTTCATGCACCAATGCTTTGTCTTTAAACCGCTGCTCTCAATGGAGCTTCCAGCAAGTGGCTCTTTGATGGCCATTTTTGTCGCAATGAATGCAGTAGGTTTTCTTCCTCCATATTTACTTAACCTGTTTCTTTTCATGCTATTGAGAGGGTATTTCATGCCTCATGAGTGTTGTCATTCTTTTCCAACACTTGGAAAAGGTATGCTTAGGTAAACCACAAAAAGTACATGTTTTTCGATGTCTTGATCTTTGTTCATTACTAACAAAATGATCATAATCAAAATGAACTTTCGAATATCGAAAATGGTTATACCTTCCTTTTATATCTTTGATATTAGTATGGCAATGGAAGCTTGCCTTTTCTCTCTTCCTGTAATGGAAACTACCATGGGCTAATGGGGATGCTTTCCCATCATTCTCTTTCCTCGACGATGTCTGAGATGAATCTAACACCTTTGAGCACTCTCCTTTAGTGTATCTTGAGCCTGCAAATGGATGTTTGTACACAACCTCCAAAGGTGGAGTTATGCCTTGGTTATTAACACCAAGTCCTTCTTTCTCCTCGTGCCTCATCCTTGTAAGGAGACTCATGTTTGTCCCTGTAACTGGGATCTCCAAATCTGCAACAGACATCTTACTATGAGAATATGAAACCGAAAGGAAATCAACATATTTTACCTTCTCTTTCAATTTCAAAAGATCTAATGAGGGTTTCTCATCATCCATTGTTGGTGGTTTGCTAATTGTCTCAGCGCATTCCCCAACTTATTTCGTGACATACCCAAGTCATGCCTGATGGGGTGATTCCACTACCTTGATGGGGTTGACAATGCCTTGGCCATTAACACACAAGAATTTTCCTTCATACCCCATTCTCTTCAACATTTTGGAGCCAATTCCTGTGGTGTGATTTTCAAACATAGCAAAATCATCATCAGGAAACATACATGAAGATGAGAACTACTTTTTACCTCACATGAGTCACACTATAGCTTTTCCAAGGCCTCATCCTTTGCTTGCAACTGTCGTAGCAAAATTTTATTTTCCTGTTTCTCTTCATGTAAGTGCATCTTCAATTCATCATTATACTTGTTTTGCCTCAGTTCCTCCATGGCCTCTTTTGTTGCTTTCAACCGAAGTTGTAACCACTCCCTTTCCTATGTTTCTTTCTGTATAGTTTCATACACAATTTCCACTTTCTTGGAAATGTTGAGCATGGTCTCGCACATCTCTCTTTCATCCTCTCTCATTGCACATTCTATTGTTCACACTGCAATTCACATACATGTAAAGATTGCTCTGATACCACTTGATCCAGGCCTAGGTGTGAAGAAGGACCCTTCCAAGACCTTTTACTTTTGTGATGTGTTAAAAGTTATTTTCAAAAGAACATTAACAAATACACCTAGATGCGGAAAAGAATAGGAACATATCAATCATCAGCACATGAAAACATAAGTTGTTGATAATGAAGTTCGTCTAGGAGGGACTACGTCTCTGGGTGCTCTGTCAAGATGGTGTAGGCCACTGCATTAAGTACTGCCAATAATGGTGATGTACACAAGAGATGATGTCATGTTCAAACAAGGAAAAATTCCCTCACATAGGAGTGGCTCTAAGAGATACTCCACAACTGGAATTCTCAAACAAAACTCCTATCAGTATGATACAAAAAACATGCATGATGAACATCCTGCCAACATGGCACCAAAAGGGATGTCAAAACAAAAAACATGTGTTAGCACGTAAATCCGCCTTAGGCTGAAGGAAGGAAAAATTCAGGGTAACCACAAACCACGCTCAATCTAGTAGCTAGCCCTACCAGAACTGGAGAGGGTGCTCTCTGAGTCACGCTCAGTGAATAAGTGAATGAAAAGGCCTGAGATGACTTACACTGAACTACTTGTCTTAGGCTAGTAAGCGAAAATGAAAATAAGAAGTGATTTTTATGAATGACTGTGTTTCTGGGATGTTATGGGACCACTGGACCTCAATGAACAGAGAACTTAATATAAAGGCACGGATTATTTCGTGAGGCAAGGTAGGCGGAAAGCATAGCAATTTAATTTTAAGATAGTGCAGAATGGAGAGATTGATTTAAGAGGGTGAAAAGGGCATGGACAACATGAATCCTTTTCAATAGAAGAATGAACACTGAACATGAAATTTTCCCACAGGTAGAGCAATAAAATTGAATTCTACCTTAGCTAACTTAGAAAATTTCAAATGGAAATGAATATGAAATGAGATATGAAACATAACAAGATACATATGAAACATAAGAGACACATTTGCTACACTCGCAACCACATGAATCTCATGAAACAGAGTCACTACCTTTCATTAATCCTCTATAAAAAATATACAATGCAGAAACATAGTTTCTTTCCCACAGTCTCCCAGAAGTTACAAGCCAACCCACCCTTTTCAAATGGTTTGCATACAATATATAGAATGTTCTATGAAGAGATAGAATTCCCAAGGGTTCGGGAATAACTCGAATCATTACAAACTGAAGGTGGAGAGCCAAACAGCAGCTACAGGTGCAGCGCCACAAACATGACAAATGGCTTGGGTGGCCCTTTGCCTTCCTTTGCCACTTGGATAACTGACCATCTAGAGTGAAAATACTTATAAACTACCTTAGGTGCCAAAGAACTGAAGTGCATATGAGTGGGCCCACTTACAAAAAGTTTGGAAGCGAAATTTCGCGAAATGGAGGCATTCTGGCTCTTTTTCCTATATGCGTCGCGCCCTTTTCCTGTATGCGTTGCACCACTTTGAGGCCAGTGTTGAGGCACTTTCTAGAGTCCAAAATGTGCCCAAGTGTGCTCGTTGGAAATCCTGTCCTATTTACTTTCCAACCTAAGTGGAATTTTTGAATTTGGAGCTCATTTGCCCCTCCAAATATTCATTCTCCTAAGACTACTTCCTGTGTGTCAAAATAGGGGTAGTGAGGCCATTTTTTAGTGTATTTCGCCTTTTTGGTGGCAAAGACCTTCTCCAAATTTCTTGCTCCTAGTGCCAGTAATTTTGATTTTCCATGCCGAATCCAAAAACATAAACCATTTCTCATTTGGAGCTCCCAATCTTACGTGTCGCGCCAGTGGTGCGGTGCGTATAGAGAAAAAACCTGTTCTTGTGGTAAAAATTTATCATGTGACCAAAATTTTCACAAATTCCTTGAAACTTGGGCTGGAGGTCCTCTATGAAGTGCTATGCTATGCCAAGGAAGCTTCAGCCAAGATTCAAATCCGATCTTGCTCTTTTGCCTCTTTTGCTTCTTTTGCTTCTTTGCTCCATTTAGCCTTCAAACTCCTTATTCGGGCCTTTGTGCTCATGTTCTGTGCCCTATAATGACAAGCCATCCTCCTCAGTTGGCTTTGTCCTTACTTGCCTTCTCCAGCAATTTCTCCAAGTGTAGATTGACCCGATCCAACCAAGACTCACGATCATTGTTGATCTCTTGCTGCAAGGTAGTGAGCTCGATCCCTCTCTGTTGGGTAGCTTATCGATTTTCATGAATGCTTTGCAGCCCCATGATCGTCTGTCGGTCCTCAAGATGTTTGTTTCTCTGCTCCAAATACTTGATGACCCATCTAGCCCTCTCGAGATTTAGTATCAAGTCTTTGATCTCCATGTCCTGCTCCTGAATGGTCATCCTAAGTTTGGCATTTTCTAAATCTGTCTCTTCATCTGGAATGAGGATGACATCGGTCTCCTATGCACCTAATGGCCCCTCATCATGCACAGGCTCCTTGCCCTTGTCCAATACCTGTGTAGTCGATTCCAGAAGCGAGGCCCCTTCCACCCCGGGTGGAGATAACACTCGCTTTGCTGCTGCAAATAAGTTCCTATTGCCTTTCTGATATGTCACCAAAAATGGCATGATCGTGGTCTCATGGTGCTCAGGCTGATAAGAAGGACCACCCAACTCCTGCTCAGGCTCTGATAGTACCTGTGGTGTGCTAAAGAAGTCACGGGAGATGAAGTCCTCCCAAGCGATGCCCTGCAATCCCAACTGATGATCTACCAAAATTTGGATAAGAGCGAAGTGATACACACTGTTAAGCTACTGCTGAGGGGTCTTATGCAGCATGAAGGTCTCCATCCTCTCTATATTCATGCATATTAAAAATGGGATGTTTATCATCCTCACCCTGGTAAAGTGCATGAGCAAGCGGATATGATAGGCATACAGTCTAGAGAACCTCCCCTCACAGCTGAAGTATTTCATGATCAATCTCATGAGTGGAGCATATTCATTCTTCAAGTATTTGAAGGGAAATACTCTTGTGAGCTCATTCAAGAATCTAGTTTTGATGTAAGGCTCATAATGTTTCCTTTCGACCTTCTTCTTCTTATGCCACTGCTCCCCAACATTTGGTATGCCTGTTGCCACTGATATAGCTTCGGGTGTCAATGTGAAAGTTACCCCGGCCAAGGTAGACTGACCTCCATGTAGATGAAGCATAAATAAATGGGCCAACTCATGATGAACTCTGACATTTGTCACCCTTTGACAAAATTCGAAACTTGATAAGTGGTAGAAGGATGACATGGCAAGAGGGCATGCTTGTAACTCAGTGAGGGTAGTGGGTTCATCCCTGACATGTTTGCCACTCTTGTGGTGTCTCCTGGGAACCTGCTCTTCTAAGGATGAGTCACTCTATGTCTCCCTCTCATACTCGGACGAATGTTGTGATGACATGACTACAATGTGGGCTGTGATTAGGCTACCCCTTTGATGATGGTGTGAGGCTGGGTGCCTTTGTAGTATCTATTACAAAGGGGAACAAATGAAATCGGGAATGTTAGGAAGGGAGTGATGAAATGGGGATAGGGTTTATAGGGAGAACTTTGTTAGGGGTGTGGGAAGATTTTGGGGCATTGTAATGGGGTAGGGTTTAGGGTTTCTACTGAGCAATAGGAGGAGGGGGAAGGGAATATCATTTTGGTAGTGTTAGGGTAGTGATAATGGGGAAAAAATGACATAGAGGAATAAGGGACAGGGGTAGGGTAGGAAAAATAACCTTGGCAGCAACAACACTGTTACACAACCCTAGCAAAAAGGTTTTTCTTTGGTGTCTTCTTGTGTTTTCTTTATGGAATGTTTTTTCATTCAATCACCAACAATAATCCACCATATCTTTATCGAATTTGATGCACAAATGAGTTTTAGAGCCTACCTTGCAATTAGATGGGCTTCACAAAAATTTTGAGGGAGTTTTGGCACGTTCTAGGTGCTTTATCTCTGTGCGTTGTGCCCATGTTTGTGTGCGTTACGCTCCTATCTGTGTACGTCATGCTCAGGGTGTGCACCGTGCTCGTTATGGGCTTGAATGGGGGCGGGTGTTGTGTGCGCCGCACCCTGCATGTGCACCGTGCCCTTGTCTTCACCTCCAACCTACTCTAGTTGCTTGCTTAAGCCTCTGACTATATGTGCCACACACAAAACCCAATGCACCGCACTCTAGGTATGCGTTGTGCACTTGAGAAAACTAGACTGTGGGCAGGCTGCATGTGCACCGCACCTTATTTGTGTGCCGCGCTCCTGGTTATATGTTCTGCGATCTCCAAGGTCGCCTCCAACTTAGTCAATCGCTCACCAATGCACACTCACACCCTTCCAACACTTCTTCAAGATTTGTAATGGCACAATGCATTTGTTTATGACCAAAATTTGTATATATAGCCTTGGAAGAGATGGGTTTAATTTTTTCCTCTTCAAAAACCCATTTTTCTAATGTTTGAGTTTTGCACCTTTTCACTGACTTTAAAACACACTGATTTTCACTTTCCCTTTGAAATTTTAGCTCGAATGATGCAATTTTCAACACTCTTTGCGGGGGTTGCAAGACAGGACATGTGGCCATAGAAACCATGACTGCATCTGAGAAAACCACTTGACGAATTTTTTGAAAATTTTGCCATAAATGACACTGTTTGAATTTTTCTTCAAAACAGAGTTTTGAAGAAGAGTCGGAGTCTATCCACATGACGATGAAGCTTTCTGAATCAGAACTATGTAAGGGCCTCACTCTGGCCTACATGGCTCTAATTGACATGGTTAAGTACCAAATTGATGAATTCCTAGACCTAGACCTCGAAATGACCTTTGTCCTTTAAAGGACCAGACCATGACTGTCATGGACTTTGATGATGATTCACAAAAGACCTCAGCCAGCAGGAGCCAGACATGAGGGGGGGAAATGACTATAATGACCTTCTCCGTCAGATTATGGCATGCCCCTAGTGGAATGCAACTAGGAGAATCGAGCGGGACACCTAATCATGAAATGCATAAAGAGTTTTGATCTCTGACGGAAGACTGACCAGACTAACTCTAACAACATGCATGAAGAAAACAAGAGTATCCCAACAACATACAACAAGGGATCTCAAAGCATAACATGAAGAGTTATGACAACAAGTACACCATATAGAAGATTTTACATCAAATCAAGCAAGGAATCATGACAACATATAATAAATAAGATCTTGCCTTAATATCAATCAAGGATTCATGCAACATAATTGAATAATAAGAAGTATATACTCAAATCATATACCTCACAGCACAAAGGGCACATGAAGAAGTGGATGTTCATATCCTTAGCGAAACAATCCACCGTGAATGTGTTCTTCACATTATCGATGCACAGGTATAGCCCGATACCGTTCTAGACTTCGGCTCCCCATGCATATATATATTTCTAGCTTATCACAATCTGGGCATCTGAAATAGCTGCTATCAAAGCAATGAAGCCTTCTTAGCAATTGATCTCACAACATTGATTTGAATAGGGAGACTATTCTGAACTCCTCAGGCTCCGTAGCTCTCTGGCCATCTACCTTCATAGCGTTCTGGCTATGTCGCTGCTGTTTTGTGGCTCTCCATTAGGCGCAGCCTCCTCAATGGGATTATATTGGCACTCAGGCTCTCGTACACATTCTAGCAAAGGCTCTCAAGCTCTCTGGCACTCTCTAGCATAGGCTCTCTACCCCTTCTCTTCCTCTGGCACGTAACCTCTCGATTCCCTCCTTGGCTCTCTGCACTCATCATGTTTTATAACACGTTTGGGGACAAGGCCACATATAAATTGGAGTTGTTTTGTTTATAATAGGAGCCATTTTCATAGAAGCATCGATGGTGCAACAAAATCCTCCAAAATGGCCTTTTTCTGTTAAAACAGAAATACATAGAAATACTAAAAACATTGGAAATTTCCACCAAAATCATAAAAACCAGACTTCAATATCTATTAAATCAACCCTATAAAATCTATCAGTTCTACTTTAGTCACTTATCACATCGCATAATGGATTTGGCCAAAACAAAAATTACACAGGAATACACTGAAAAGTCTAAATTCCCAGATCTCAAATTTGACCAAATCGGGCTTATAATTCCCATTGGGTCTGCGCCTAATCACTTATCACTATCACTTTTCCAAATAGCCCTGCATATCAGGGGATCGTCGATCGCCAATATGCTGATATGCCAATCGCCAATTTTCCGATCATTTTGATCGTCGATCGCCGATATCGGCAATTGCTAATCACAATTGCTATGGCTCAGGGTCCTGGTCCTAAGCCTTTTGCAGACCCGATTTACTGATCTGACACTCCATCCTCGATTCACAAGTGCTAGTATTGCTGATCACTGCTTGGATAGCACCAATATTGGCCATCGCTTGCCTCCAAATATGATTTTCCTTTTAAAGGCTTAAAACCCAATTTTATATTAAAATGCCTCATTTTCCTAAGGAACAAAGCAACCTTTATTTTCACAATAACTTCATCATCTGGACTCGGATTGAAGTGCCATTCATGCCATTAAAATCAGGAAGATGAGATCTACGCTCTGGTTTTGGGTCGACATCATTCCAAACAATTTGATTTTCAAGTGTTCCCATGCCATTGTGTTTGGAGATCCACCTGGATCATAATTTCTTTCATGAGATCTACAAGAACAAATGATCTCGATGTATTCATAAAAATACAAAAAAACTATGTTGAATTCCATTTTCAACCTCATTTCAACTAGATCATCATTGATCCTATCTATGATCAATGATGAATTATCTCATAAATCAACTCTGATCCATCTTTAATTAGAGTTTCGACAATCAAATATCTGTTGAGGAGTCTGTCATACAGTAACTCCACTATATGATTTTATCATGCATATTTCCTTGCCAAAACAAATCATTTATCACACAAGTTATATCCCAAAACTAAGGATTTTATCCTTCAGAAAAAATTCTTTATTGAATTAGAAATCATATGCAAAAATTCATTTAAACAGAGATCGATCTCATTCAATTATGGTCACACACAGGAACAATTCTGAACACAATGAAACCCTCCTTTCATTCATAAAGAATATTTACATAAGTTCAGAACATATTGTGCTATATCTACTCTTCTTTAGGCCTAATCTATGTTTATTTGGCCATTCTCATCTCTCTGCCTGTAGACCTCATTTAGTCCTCCCCCATTTTTATTTCTCTATCCCTCATGCCTTTAAGGCTTACAAAACATTTCTGGAACCAGTTCTGGTTCAGATCCATAGTTTTCTCAACAAAATCGTAAATATATACTAAATCTATTTTTGACTCAACTTATTTCCTAAGGATTCTCTCTAATCCTAAAAATCATGAAACCGTTTCCTAATCTACATATTTATAATATTCCAAAATCTCTCAATCCTCAATATTTCCTCATGTTCTCCTATATTCGAGAACAATTACAAATATCCTATCTATGATTCAAAAACATTAAAATTACATTAATTTAATCATTTTGGTAACCAACTCCCTTTAAACACAAGACCCCCTATTCTACTTAATACAATGATTTTTCCCTAAGTTGGATGCTCCTACATCAAGCAATGGACAAAAAAGGCTAGCTTTTTGTTATGTGGAGGAGCGAGAAAGGTTTCGAGTGACGTGTGATAGAAAGGGTGTGTGGATAAATTGTATGTGACAGATTTTATTAAGTAGAAGGCACTATATAATGTCATGATTTCTTGCTCTACAGTGAAAATAAATATAATTTACTATGTAGAGTCGAGGCATGGGAAAAAGAGGCTAATTTTGTGATTCACCATTTTGTTAATGAGTGCTCTGACACTATTATGCGTGAGATTGCTACTGCTATTATCAATGATGTCAAAGAGGAGTGTGGTGGTGTAGAAGAGTCTTTCAGAGAACTGACATTGAAATGTACACAATAATAGCTACTACTAGTTTTTTTTCTATTATTTCATTGAAAAGTTTTGTTTTCTTTTTTTTTGAAGTGCATATAGCCGTGAATCTATGTGAATGAATGATTCTGCAAAGGTAAGGAAGTGCAATGAAGAAACTCCACACTTGGGTAGGGATTGTATGTGAATATGTGAGAACATGGAGTTTCTTAACTTTAATCACTTTCGTATTTTGTTTGATATATGAAAAGTGGCTAGATATAGTAGATTCAAAGGAGACAGGTCGAATTCTAGAGTGGAATTTTTTTTTCAATTTTCAGGAGAAATAATTAGTAAATTAATATGAATATGCATAATTAATTAATATTAATAGCAGATTCAAAGGAGATGGGGCATGTTTTGGAGTGGAAATATTTTCGAAGGAGGAGGTACTTATGGAGAACTATTTAGAAGATGTTGATGTTGCAACCTATTTCTAAATGAGAGTTTCTCTAGGCTATTGAAAACATTACATTCACTGTTACTTGTCAAGAGTGGAATGATGGTGATTTTTTATTTGTTATCTATATAGATGAAATGGGTCTATGCAATATTTCATGAACTCACTCCTTTGGAATAAATTTTGAAGTTTTTTATTCTTGAAGGTTGATATTTGTTTGAGGAGAAATGGTTTCAACTTCCTGAATTTAAGGCTATTAACTTGTTGGAGGATATAGTCAACCCAGTTGACTAGCCTAGTCGAGTCAATAGGAAAGAATACATTCTAGAGTCTATTTGATCCTCTTATTGTGTTGAATTTCTAAGTGAGTTAAGAAAATTTTGTTCCGACAGTTAAACCAATGTAACTATTATGATAAGGTAATATGAATGTATGCACTTGAATGTATTGGTTCGATTTTCTTATTGAGAAGATATAACATAAATTATCGCTTTGATGATTCTCGGCTAATTTGTGTCTCTTCTATACTTCTTATGTTCCATATGATTATTTAGGTTCTTGTTGTCCTTTCTATTGATAATTAATGCACACTTTATGCGAGATTACAACATTGGTCATGTTGCCAGTAATATTGGATATGAGTACTTATAACATGCAAACATAAATTATAACATTAGAAGAGATACAACAGTGATGGCAGACAAATACAGAAGGAGAAATAGACTATTGATAGCAAAGGCTAGGAAACATTTATTTACAAAAGCACATGAAAGGTTCACCAAAGTAGCCTTAGCATAGATAAAATAAATTCCTTGGCGAGACAACTGATACGAAAAATAGAAAATGATGGTTGACTAACATTGAAAATAACAAATGACACTCAAGCAAAACTACATGAGTGGTTCAAATTTTTTTTGGATGAATTATATCAGGAGAAAGCAATACAATAACAGACTTCTATTGAGAAAATCAATGGATGATTTTTTGATGATTTTCACAAGATATTTTTCTTCTACTATAACTAATTTATTGCACAAGTTTCTCCTCGATAGAGGGGTTGAACACATAGTAGAATATAGACTACCCCTTCAGGAACCATTAAATTGTGGTTGTAATTAGAGATAGATCAGCTGAGAGAAGTCTTTTGATGCCCATTGTAAAAGTACAAAAGAAGTGTGTGATTATTTCTTAAGTAAATAAAAACTAGATGTTGATTTTAGCCTTGTTGAGTAGTAGTAATTCATCTCAGCATGGGGGCGTAATGATTCATGAAAATAAATATGATAAAAAGAAATCATGAAAAATGAGAAGTATGAAGTAAATAAAAAATGGGAGGAATTTGGAAGGAAACAACAAGATGAGAAAAATATATGAAAGTATTCAAATTAGTCTCGACTATATAAACAACTGACCAATATTCAAAAGTTAGCATGGGACAAGAGGAAAAAGAGATGAGAAGAAATAAGAGAAGAATACCAAAGAAATACAAGTCACGAGACTCCTTTTATGCTCATCATCTTGAGTTGAGAGACATAGCGCCACTTGCTGTGACAAATATTAATTGTCTACAAGTAACTCCTAGAATGTAGGTATATGAGATAGAAATCAACAAATATGTTCTAGCATTGTCGTGTTCACTAGTTGCATCAATAACAAGTCCTTCAAATAGATAATTCATTCAATAAAGACTTCATATCAATTCAGAATAATCCATAGTTTGGAAAATACAAATGAAGAAGGTAATTGAAGTGATCAACTAGAAATTGAAGTTCCTACTATAAAGTAAAATTTTATTGATAATTGAGAAAATGAAAACTTAATTCTCCACATTCGAGATCTCACCAAATACCCCCCTTATTGTAATTATTATCTATTGAAGAATAGGAATATACAAGCTCGAATGTTGAAGAGTCATGACTCATAATAACTTGGTTGACTAAATATATAGACAAAGGCTATCAAACTGAAAAAATATTAATAAATTTTGTAGAAGTAAAAACAAAACACATTTGTGATGACAGCAAGTGTATCCTAATAACATACAACAAGGGATATCAAAGAATAACATGAACAGTTATGACAACAAGTACATCATATAGAAGATTTTGCATCAAATCAAGCAAGGAATCATGACAACATATAATAAATAAGATCCTGCCTCAATATCAATCAATCTGTGTAGCATAATGGAATAAGAAAAATTATATTCTCAAATCATATACCTCACACCACAAAGAGCACATGAGGAATTAAATGTTTATATCCTTAGCCAAACAATCCACCATGAATGTGTTGTTCACATTGTCGATGCGCAGGCACAACCTGATACCGATCTGGACTTCGACTCCCCATGCATAGATAGCTTTCTAGCTTATCACAATTTAGGCATTTAAAATCGCTACTGTCAAAGTGCTAAAGTTTGCTCAACCATCAATCTCACAGCATCGATTTGAAGAAGGAGACTTTTGTGGACTCCTTGGGCTCCATAGCTCTCTGGCTATCTGGCTTCATAGCATTCTGGTTATGTCGTTGTAGTTTTGTAGCTCTCCATTAAGCGCAGCCTCCTTATTGGGACAATTTCGGCACTTAGACTCTCATGCACCTTCTAGCACAGGCTCTTAAGCTCTCTGGCACTCTCTAGCATAGGCTTTCTACCCCTTCTCTTCCTATGGCACACAGCCTCTCAACTCCCTCCTCGAATCTGTACACCCATCGTGTTTTATAACATGTTTGGGGAAAAGGCTACTTAGAAATTGGAGTTTTTTTGTTTAGAATAAAAGTCGTTTGCATAGAAGCATTGACGGTGCAACAAAATCATCCAAAATGGCCTTTTTTCTGTTAAAACTGAAATACACAGAAATACTGAAAACATTGGAAATTCTGACTAAAAACTTAAAATACCAGACTTCAATATATATTAAATCATCCCTATAAACCCTATCGGGTCTACTTTAGTCACTTATCACATCGTATAATGGATTTGGCCAAAACCAAAAATACACGAGAATACACTAAAATGTTTGAATTCCTAGATTTCAAATTTGATCAAATCAGACTTATAACTCCCATCGGGTTTGTGCCTAATCGCTTATCGCTATTGCTTCTGTCAATTGCCAATATGCTGATATGCCAATCGTCGATCTACTGATCATTCCAATCGTTGATTGGTGATATCGACAATCGCTAATCGCAATCCCTATAGCCCAGGGTCCTGGTCATAGGCCTTTTGCTAACCCGATTTGCTGATCTAACACTCCATCATCGATTCGAAAGCACTGATATTGTTAATTGCTACCTGGATAGCAGCGATATCGGTCATCACTTACTTCCAACTGTGATTTTCCTTTTAAAGGCTTAAAATCGATCTTTAAAGGAAAATGCCTCATTTTCCTAAGGAACAAAGCAACCTTCTTTTCGCGATAACTTCATCATCTAGACTCAGATTGAAGTGTCGTTCATGCCATTGGAATCGACATGATGAGATCTAGCCTCTGGTCCTGAGTCGACATCATTCCAAACACATTGATTTTTGAGCATTCCCAAGCCATTGTGTCTGAAGATCCACCTGGATCATAATTTCTTTCATGAGATCTACTTAAACAAATGATCTCGATGTATTCAAAAAAATACAACAAAACTATGATGAATTCCCTTTTCAACCCCATTTCGAGCAAGGAATCATGACAATATATAATAAATAAGAACCTGCCTTAATATCAATCAAGGATCCATGCAACATAATGGAATAAGAAGAAGTATATACTCAAATCATACACCTCACACTACAAAGGGCACATGAAGAAGTGGATGTTCATATCCTTAGTGAAACAATCCACCGTGAATGCGTTGTTCACATTGTCGATGCACAAGCACAGCCGAATATTGATATGGACTTCAACTCCCCATGCATACATAGCTTTCTGGCTTATTGCAATCTGGGCATCTGAAACAGCTATTGTCAAAGCATTGAAGCTTGCTCAGCCATCAATCTCACAACATCAATTTGAAGAGGGAGACTGTTCTGGACTCCTTAGGCTCCATAGCTCTCTTGCTATCTGGCTTCATAGCGTTCTGACTATGTCATTTCAATTCCCTTGCTCTCCATCAAGCGTAGCCTCTTCATTGTGTCTGAAGATCCACATGGATCATAATTTCTTTCATGAGATCTACTCGAACAAATGATCTCGATGTATTCAGAAAAATACAACAAAACTATGTTGAATTCCATTTTTAACCTAATTTCAACTGGATCATCATTGATCCTATGTGTGATCAATGATGAATTCTATCATAAATCAACTCTGATCCACCTTTAATTAGAGTTTCTACAATCAAATCTCTGTCAAGGAATCCGTCATATGCTAACTCCACTACAATATTTTATCATGCATATTTCCTTCACAAAACAAATCATTTATCACACAAGTTATATCCCAAAACTAAGGATTTCATCCTTCAAAAAAATTTCTTCACTAAATCATAAATCATGTACAAAAATTCATTTAAACAGACACCGGTCTCATTCAATTATGGTCGCACATAGGAACAATTCTAAACACAATGAAACCCTCCTTTCATTCATAAATAATATTTAAATAAGTTCATAACATCTCATGTTCGGTCTACTCTTCTTTAGGCCTGATCTATGTTTGTTTGGCCATTCTCATCTCTCTGCCTGTGGACCTAATTTAGTCCTCCCCCCTTTTTAATTCTCTGTCCCTCATGCCTTTAAGGCTTACAAAACTATTCTGGAACCATTTCTAGTTCAAATCCATAGTTTTCTCAACAAAATCGTAAATACATGCTAAATCTATTTTTGACTCAACTTATTTTCTAAGGATTCTCTCTAATCCTAAAAAACATGAAATCATTTCCTAATCTAAATATTTATAATATTCTAAAATCCCTCAATCATCACTAATTCCTCATGTTCTCCTATATTCGAGAACATTTACAAATATCCTATCTATGATTCAAAAACATTAAAATTACATTAATTTAATCCTTTTGGGAACCAGCTCCCTGTAAACACAGGGCCACCTATTCTACTAAATACAATGATTTTTCCCTAAGCTGGATGCTCCTGCATCAAGGAATGGACAAAAAAGGATAGTTTTTTGTTATGTGTAGGAGTCAGAAAGGTTTCGGGTGAAGTGTGATAGAGAGGGTGTGTGGATAAATTTTATGCGAGGGAGTTTCTTAAGGAGAAGGGACTATATAATGTCATGATTTCTTTCTCCGCAGTGAAAATAAATATAATTTACTATGTAGAGTCAAGGCATGGGAAAAAGAGGCTAATTTTGTGATTGATCATTTTGTTAATGAGTGCTCTGACACTATTATGCCTGAGATTCTTACTGCTATTACCAATGATGTCAAAGAGGAGTGTGGTGGTGTAGAAGAATCTTTCAAAGAATTGACATTGACATTTACACTATAATAGCTACTACTAGTTTGTTTTTCTCTTATTTCATTCAAAAGTTTTGTTTGTTTTTTTTCTTTTTTGAAGTACATATAGTCGTGAATCTATGTGAATGAATGATTCCACAAAGGTAAGGAAGTGCAATGAAGAAGCTCCACACTTGGGTAGGGATTGTATGCGAATATGTGAGAACATGGAGTTTCTTAACTTTAATCACTTTCGTATTTTGTTTGATATGCGCAAAGTGGCCAGATATAGTAGATTCGAAGAAGACAGGTCAAATTCTGGAGTGGGATTTTGTTTTCTATTTTCAGGAAAAATAATTAATAAATTAATATGAATATGCATAATTAATTAATATTAATAGCAGATTCAAAGGAGATGGGGCATGTTTTGTAGTGTAAATACTTTCGAAGGAGGAAGTACTCATGGAGAACTATTCAGGAGATGTTGATGTTGCAACCTATTTCTAAATGAGGGTTTCTCTAGGCTATTGAAAACTTTACATTGACTATTGCTTGTCAAGAGTGGAATGATGGTGCTTTTTTCTTTGTTACCTATATAGATGAAATAGGTGTATGCAATATTTCATGAACTGACTCCTTTGGAATAAATTTTGAAGTTTTTGATTCTTGAAGATTGATATTTGTTTGAGGAGAAATGATTTCAACTACCTGAATTGAAGGTTATTGACTTTTTGGAGGATCTAGTCAATTCAGTTGACTAGCCTAGTCAAGTCAATAGGAAAGAATACATTGAGGAGTCAATTAGATCCTCTTATTCAGTTGAATTTCCAAGCGAGTTAAGAAAATTTTGTTCTGAAAATTAAACCAATGTAACTATTATAAGAAGGTAACATGAATGTATGCACTTGAATGCATTGGTTTGATTTTCTTATTGAGAAGATATAATATAAATTATTGCTTTGATGGTTCTAGGTTAATTTGTGTCTCTTCTATCCTTCTTATGTTGCATACGATTATTTAGGTTCTTGTTGTCCTTTCTATTGATAATCAATGCACACTTTCTGCTAGATTACAACATTGGTTATGTTGCCAGTAATATTGGATATGAGTACTTATAACATGCAAACATAAATTTTAACATTAGAAGAGATACAATAGTGGTGGCAGACAAATACAAAAGGAGAAATAGACTATTGATAACAGAGGCTAGGGAACATTTATTTACAAAAGCACATGAAAGGTTCATCAAAGTAGCCCAAGTAGAGATAAAATAAATTCCTTAACAAGACCACTGATACGAAAAATTGAAAATGATGATTGACTAACAATGAAACTAACAAATGATGATCAAACCAAGCTACACAAGTGGTTCAAAAAAAAATTAGATGAATTATATGAGAAGAAAGCAATAAAATAACAGACTTCTATTGAGCGAATCAATGGATGATTTTCGATGATTTTCACAAGAGATTCTTCTTCTACTATAACTACTTTATTGCACAAGTTTCTCCTCAATAGAGGGGTCAAACACATAGTAGAATATAGAATACCCCTTTAGAAACCATTAAATTGTGGTTGTAATCAGAGATAGATCAGCTGAGAGAAGCTTCTTGATGCCATTATAAAAGTACAAAAGAAGTGTTGGATTATTTCTTTAGTAAATAAAAACTAGATGTTGATTTTAGCCTTATTGAATATTAGTAATTCATCTCGGCATGGGGGCATAATGATTCATGAAAAATAAATAAGATAAAAGGAAATGATGAAAAATGAGAAGTATGAAGTAAATAAAAAATGGGAGGAATCTGAAAGGAAACAACAAGATGAGAAAAATATATGAAAGTATTCAAATTGGTCTCAACTATATAAACAACTGACCAGTGTTCAAAAGTTAGCACGGGACAAGAGGAAAAAGAGATGAGAAGAAATAGGAGAAGAATACCAAAGAAATACAAGTCACGAGACTCCTTTTATGCTCACCATCTTGGGTTGAGAAGCATAGCACTGCCCACTCTGACAAATATTAATAGTCTACAAGTAAGTCCTGGAATGTAGGTATATGAGATGGAAATCAATGAATATGTTCTAGCAATGTCATGTTCACTAGTTGCATCAATATCAAGTCCTTCAAATAGATAATTCCTTCAATAAAGAGTTCATATCAATTCAGAATCATCCATGATTTGGTACATAACAAATGAACAAGGTAATTAAAGTGATCGACTAGAAATTGAAGTTCCTACTACAAAGTAAAATTTTATCGAAAATTGAGAAAATGAAAACTTAATTCTCCACACTTGAGATCTCGCAAACTACCCCCCATTGCAATTATTATCCATTGAAGAATAGAAATATACAAGCTCGAATGTTGAAGAGTCATGACTCATAATAAGTTGGTTCAGTAAATATATAGACAAAGGTTGTCAAACTGGCAAAATATTAAGGAATTTTGTAGAAGTCGAAGCTTAGAATCAGCAAAATAGTCCACTTCTAATGCACCATACATAATTCGAAGTTGATAAGCTTGACTAATCGACCAGTCAGAACATAATAGTAAAAAATACACCTTCACAAGAAAAAATGGAGTTAAGTCATATCCCCTTATATGAAGGAGATACAGATCCAAACAAAAATCTATTTTGTCTATGAAAAAATTTGGACTTCCAATCAAATTAGTGATGAGATAAAAAAAATAGCCCATTTTGTAGCTTCCCTTTAGAATAAATCACTTAGTTGGTTTATGAATTTTATAAAAAAACCATATGAAAAGTAAAAATGATGTTAAAACAAGTTTCCACCATAAGAGGTCAAGCATCTTATGACTCAACAATTTAAAGAAATTAAACAACATCCCAACAATATAGTAAGTGAATATTAAAAATGATTTAAAGATTTGTTGTCAAATCACATATAATGTCGATGAAACATTACTAATCCAAAGGTATGTTTTTATTTTGTTATAGAAAAACCGAGGACTACTAAGGATGCATGAAGCATAAACATGCAAATAATGCCTTAAAATGGCTAAATGCATTAGAATAGATAATAAAGCGAAATTAAATACCTACCACTACTATTAAACTAAATGAAAAAAAAAACTAAACAATTAGAGAGCTCTTCATTGACATTATCCCTGTAGAAAAATAATATTTGGTGTTTTAATTTTAGAATAAGGGAATATCAATACGATTGTAAATTTGCTTATTATTTTGATTAAGACGTTTAATGAGTTTAGCCAAATATATTCTGTGATATATGTGAAATTATGTCGAACCAAAATGAATGTCAGCATAAGTTATGTGATAGTAAGCCAAACTGGTGTGCTAGATGTGAGGATAATAACCACTCAACTCAAGAATGTTTTTTACCATAAAAATAAAAATAAAAATCCCAATTATCATGCTTTTTACCATAACTATAATGAGGAATAGGAAATGGTAGAAGAGGAAAAGGTGGTTGGCGTGAGGATAAATTGTTTGAGGTCATGATCGATGTCAAGGACAAGGAAGATTATATTGTTTCATGTGTTGGAAACAGGGCCATGAAGCACCTAGATACCCATTGAAAGGCAAGACAGACTTATGTTTTTGTAATACGTGTGGTATGGGAGATCACTCTTTGGAGTATTTCCCAAAAATTCTTGATAAGAAATTGAATAAAAGGATTGTCAACCTTTCACAAACTGTTGCAAAGAAAGAAATTTTAAAACCAAAAAATCTCCATGACATTACTAGGTATGATGTGCGTCAAGAAAATAATTCTCAGAATCAAAAAAATCCCATGACCGACTAAAAGCAGTGCTAAATATCTAGATATTCAAATTCAGATTGACACTCTGGAAAAAGTAGTCAAATTTTCAAGAATGAAGCTCACATGTAAAAAATAATAAAGGGTACTATACTCTAAGAACTTCTGGAATTATTAAAGGAAGAGAAATCAATTGGTTTCCTTGTTCTAAATATATTAAAATATTGCAATGAAGGAAGAAACCAAAGTCCCCCCAGTCGATGGATGCAACGATTAAAATAAAGGAAGTCAATATCTAAAATGATGATTGACTACTATTCGAACAAACAAGCAATGGAATTTATTGACTTAGTAAAAGAGCATGAAAATGTATTAGCTTGTGATTACAAAGATATAAATGGACATGTTATGGAAATTGAGGAAATGAAAATTGAACTCATTCCACTAGCTAAACATATAAAGAAAATACCATAAAATCTCATGCATAAATATAAGCCCATTGTGCAGGAAGAAATAGAAGGGATGCTAGATTCTAGCATCGTCTACCTTATCAATAGGTCGGAATGGGAAATTCCTATGGTGATGCAACCTAAACATCATGACTATGCGTTGACTATCGTTGAATAATAAGCTCACAATAAATGAAGTAGTGAGTCATGAGTGTTATTCTTTCATAGATGGCTTCTCAGAGTACAATTAGGTAACTACTGCAAAGGAATACTGGGAAAAACCCACATTTTAACTGAAATTTGGTGTATAGAGTAATTCCCTTTAGATTAAAGAATGCACCCGTAGTATTTTTAAGGATCGTAGTAAAATCCTTTCAAAAATACATATATAAGACAATGAAAACATAATTCAATGACTGGATTGTCTATATATTACAAAAATACCACATTTGGTGGCTACGCTTAATGCTGGAAAGATGTAGACAAATTCAATTATCTCTGGATATAAAAAATGCATCTTTCTCATGCCAATTTAAATAGTACTAGGTCATGTAGTATCTAAGGATGGAATAAAAGTATGGAAAATATTAAAGTAATTTTTTATGTAAAGCCTCCACTTAATAAAAAAATAGATTTAAATATTAATTGGGCATATATGATATCATAGGAAGTTTATAAGGCATAATTGTGAAGTTAATTTTCTAGTAGATGAACTATTGAAGAAGGATGTTCCATATGTATGGGCAACAAAATGTGAGGAATCATTCTAGTTACTGAAAAAGAAGTTGGCTGAGGCGCTTATTTTAAAATTCCTTGACTCAATTAAAAAATTTAATCTGCATGTGAATGCTTCCAATGTGGTAGTTGGGGTTGTCTTAACACAATAACAAAATGAGTACATAGACCATCCTAATGCATATGCTAGTCAGAAATTAAATAAGGCCAAAATAAATTACTTCAAAACAAAATAGAAGCACTTTCCATGATCTTTTCACTTCAAAAATTCCTTCATTATCTCCTTCATAGCCCACTCATTTTTTTCACATATCACCAAGGTTCGAGATATATTAATCATATGTCAGTCCACCGAGGTCATATTTGTCAATGAATATTATTATTTCAAGGATTTAAATTTGTATCCATTGTCTAACTTGTTAAGAAGACTGTCAAGCCAGATCATCTGTCCTAACTAGATATAGGGGAGGAGCTGACACATCTAGAAGACAAATTCTAGGATGTTCATCCATTTAAAGTATAATAAATGCCTTCAGAGTGTTGGGCGCTAAATCTTCCTACCTTTTCCTTACATTTCCACTCATCTTTTCATCCTTTTTACACCCATTAACATGTATCCATTGTGCTAAAGCTATCAGGTGACCCTCCTTTCTCTATCACTTGGTATATTTAATTAATGAACTAAAGTTCCTATGGTTTTACCTATGTGAGCCACTAAAATGTGTTATGTCCACAGATTTTGGAGAACATGTGTTGATCTTCCAGCATATAGTGGCAGTTCTGCAATTCACAACAGTTGTTTAGCAGCACTAAAACAACATAACCAACTTAGAATTTTTCCCAATCCATTTTGGATCATTTATGTTCTCGCTCTCTCAGCACTAGTGATGTTCTGAACTGATGTATATTTCTGTGCATGTAGTTTATGTTTTTCGGGGGAAGATGTTATCACCCCCTATATTGTATAACAAAATGGATCATTCCCGTGTGGGGGGTTAGCCATACCAAGGGATGCATTGTAACAGTTTTCTTTAGATTAATAAAATATAGCGCTTTGTTTTTCGATCTTTGGTTGCGAGTAAATGTAGCCTTGATCAAAGATTTGGGCCCACTCTTCTGATCAGGTGCTGCATGTTTCCTTTTTGTTTGTTGTTTTACTTGCTGCATTTATTTCTTTATTGTTGCATATTACATAGATTGTTGTGAATGCCTTTTTAAGTTTTGCAATTATTTATATTACTGTTACAACATTGTTTTGATTTCTTAACCATGAACCCTTGGTTGATGTAGAATGTAATATTGCCCATGCATATACCTTCCACATTACCTTGAAAAGAGTACACACCCAGATTGATGAACCAATGTAGGAAAAGGGTTGACAAATTTGTTCATACTTGGACACCAACATTTTGGCGTCTTTTTCGGTGAAGGCTAACAAGGTGCAAAGACACAATTTGTGTCAACAAGAGGGTCAATCTCTCATCCTCAGGAGAGAATGAGTTCTCTCTTTCTGCTCTAGGTCCTGAGCATAGACATTTCATTATTTTGCTATTTTTTTTTCCTGTGCCAATTTTTAGGCCCGATCTCTTGTCCTAGGAAGGGAGTGGTGTTTTAATGCCCTGCTTCAGGCCCTAAGTTTAAATATTTTTTTTGCATTCTTGTTTGTTTTGATTTTGGGAAAACCCAATCTCTTGTCATAGGGACGGAGTGGTCCTTTGACGCCCTACTTTAGGTTCCAAGTGTCGGATTCCCTTGTGTGTATTCTTGTCTTTTGTTTAGGTTCTTGTCCTAGGGAGGGAAGGGTCCTTTGACACCCTGCTTCAGACCCTGAACCCTAGGTTTCTTTTTCTTTAAGTTATTTTCCTTTTTGTCGATCTCTTGTTCTCGGGAGGGAATGGCCTTTTGACACCCTGTTCTAGGTCCTAAGCATTGTGATGATATCAAAATTTTCATCACATCAACTTGTATGAACAGAGGTTCAAATAAAAGGGGTAGAGGAAGAGCCCCAAAGAATGGAGGACAAGATTTGGGAAGGAACACTTATATCCAGCAAATCATCATGAAAGCTGAATCAGAGGCATCTTCTCGTGCTGTTGTAAGGTTAGGTATATGGATAAAAGCGGAAGGACAATCTGTAGATCAACTAGTGTTGTCCACAACACGCTCTGCTAATTTGATTCTGCAGACCCTTCCAGGAGCTGGAGAGATAAGAAATAGTACACTTGATAAAGGGGTACTGTTGCTCGTAGCAGAAGAAGAAGAAGTTGCAAGTAGAACATCTGAGGAACTGGCCCATTCTAGTAGCAAATAAGAGGTTGCAGAGAAGAGGTCTAAAAGGTTAAGCCATTGTGACAGAAGGGAAGAAATTGTATGGACATTCCTGTCACCAAAGGATAGGGGGAGTGTTGTTAAGGCAACTCAAGCCCCTGTGATAAGAGCCCTTTTATCATTTCCTGCGGAGCCTGCTGAAATCCCCAATGAGTATTGTAGGATATTCATGGCACCTAAAACCTCCACTATTGACTTCCCAATTGGGGATCTTGGGATTGACACACCAAAAGAGCGCATTCCTCAAACAACTTTACCTAGCTTTCATGGGCTTACTTCGGAAGATCTCGAAACGGTTTGAATTTGACATTGTGTGTCAGGGATATGATTATATAATGGATGCTCGAAAATTGAAAAGCTTCCCTACTATGCTAAAAGGGACAGCCTTGCGATGGTTTATGGGTCTTAGGGGAAGGACTATCACAACATGGGAGGAGATGAAAACTGCTTTCGTAGAGAAGTACCATGATTACTATAAATCACAAGACATTAGGGAAGAGTTCTTCAAGTTTACATAGAAAGAGGACGAAAATATGGAAGACTCTGTGGAATGCTTTAGATACACATTGCAGAGATTAGGTTACTCTGACCAAGATAAGGACATTTGGAAAATTATCCTTCTCCGGGCCTTTCGAGAGGACTCTCTGGAATTGTTAAATATAGTCAGAAAAGGAGATGTATCAAAGGAGAACTTTGACACCATCTGCGAATTGTGCATCCAGTGATCAAGGGGAGTTGCAAGGAATAAATAAGGGATTCGATCAACAAAAGTATCTGGTGGAGGTGTCAAAAAAGCAGAAATTGGAAATCTGCTAACAGCCTAAGGACTGATATCCTAAGTACCTTGTCTGAACAAATAAACATGCTGTAGGTAAAACAGAAACATCTAGAATTGGAAAGAAATATGGCTATATTTTGCCCAAAGTGTAGGAAGGAACACCCACAGAGGGAATGCACATTAAACTCTGTAGAGGAGTGTGCAATTTGTGAGTTGAATCATGTGACAAGTTCATGCCCATCATTGCCAGGATTGAAAGCCACTTTTCAAGGGATAGGCAAAGAGATGGAGCAGTTGTACTTTATGGGACCTAAAATGCCATGGCAACCTTGATCGTCAATGGGAAATCAAGGTATGTTTCCAAATCCATCCCAATATTTTAGTAATTTTAATATGGGTCCCCAGTCCATGCATTATCCACCTAAGTGGCCCCAGTACAAGTTTCCACCTTCGTAGAAATGGGCTCCTCAGGCTAGTTCGAGTTCCTTGTGGACTTCTAACAAGCGAGGACCTTCTCCTCCTGGGTAGTTTCCCCAATCAATACCACAACAACAACTCTAGTTTCCCTCTAATGCACCCCCTAGTAATCAACGTGTTCATCCTCAACTTCCCATCCAACCCAATCCAAATCCTAACAATAAAGAGGCTTAGCAAGCTGACACCCTCAACCTATCTTCATACAACATCTCCACTGTCAAATTGTATGAGATGAACTTAAGATCTGGGCGGGTAGTAAATGATCAACCCTCACCTGATATCATTGAGAAAGTTAGCAGTGAGGTAAAGGAACTAGAAATGGTTGAAGAGGAATCAAACCAAGTCAGCAAAAATCATACACCTCCTCAACCATTAGTTACTCAAAATCACCAAGTTGAACTGCCCTATCTAGAAAGGTTGGCTTTGAGTAAATAGATCCCTCAAGCTAAGTTCGATTTTTTATGGGAGATGCAAAATTTGTTTGTTAAGATTCCCCTACTGCAAGCTATGAGGGACGTACCTATATATGGAAAAAATATTAGGGAATATTGTGTTGAGAAGCCTAAAAAGAAATCAAGGGACCCACTCACCATTCATGTGTTGGGGAAGCTATCTGATTTTATGATGGGGAAGATCATGCTTGTGAAATATGGGGATTCGGGGAACCCAATTTTGACTGTGCAAAGTAATGGAATAGAAATTTCAAATGTGCTGGTAGATTTGGGCACTACCACAAATGTCATTACTGTTGAGACTCTATAGGTATTGGGTCTTCAGAACTTGAAACCTACACCTACCATGTTAGAGCTGGCAGATTGATCTATGCTTAAACCGGTAGCGAAGTTAGAAGATATTACAATTTGAGTTAACTCATGGCACTACCCTGTGGACTTCCTAGTGCCGCAAATGCAATCCCCAGCTAGTGGCCATCCCCTGATTTTGGGAAGGTTGTGGCTAGAAACTGTGGTTGCCTATATTGGGTGTCGATCAGGAAATATTGTTATCTCAAATGGACAGAGTACTAAGAATTTAATGGTATATCATCCTGCAGAACCTAGTCCATCAACAAAACTATCAAGCAACAAGAAACCTTTGCTAAAGGCAGAATTTGAATCTGAAAATGAGGAATTATGGCGGGTCCTTACTATTGGACAGGCCCTTTAGTTGAAAACAGAAATAAAAGACGATACATATACTACCTTTATTAGTGATCCTTGTTCTATTCCAGACTCAAATCAGTGAATTCTATAGTTCGTCTTGAGTTGTGAAATGCAAGAGAGTATCAAAACAACCAATGGATTCAATGAGATACTTAAAACTACATCCCATGACAGTGTTTTGGTGGAAATAGAGCTATGGAAGACCCTAAAGATCAATCCAGATTTGTCAGAATCCATGTTGAAACAACACTTGGACGTTCTTCAACAACACAAGGAAGTGTTTTCCTGGGATTATACAAACATGAAAGGGATCCCTGCCAATTTATGCACCCATCATATATACATCAAAGAGGATTTTCGTCCTGTGAGATAACCTCAGAGAAGGATGAATCCTGCTTTGAAAAATATTATCAAGGAATAACTTCAAAAGCTACTGCATGTGGGATTTATCTACCCCATTTCAAATAGTCAATGGGTTTCCCCATTAGTGATGGTTCCTAAGAAAAATGGTAAATGGCGGATATGCCTGGATTAAAAAAAATTAAATAAGGCAACATAGAAAGACCATTTTCCATTAGCATTCATTGACCAAGTCTTGGATACTCTGGCTGGGAAGAAGTTCTTCTCCTTCCTAAATGGATTTAGCAAGTATAACTAGATCCAGATAGCCCCTGAATATCAATATAAAACCACTTTTATATGTCCTTGGGGAACTTTCGCATACCGGGTCCTCCCATTTGGTCTCTATAATGCACCTACAAAATTCCAAAGGGCAATTTTAGGTATTTTCTCTAATTTGGTAGATGACATTGTTGAGATTTATATGGATGATTTCACTCCATACAGGGATTCATTGAAGGAGGGTTGGAAAATCTAAGAAAAGTACTTGAAATATGTAAACAGGTTCATGTGTCTTTGAGTACAATAGAATGCTACAAGATAATGGAGGAAGGAATTGTTTTGGGACATTTACTTTCAGTTGCTAGAATTCGAATGGATCCAGCTAAGATAAGGATAATATTGCACTTCTCGATACCTAAAACACCCCCACAGGTATGTAACTTTATTGGTTGTGCTAGTTACTAAAATCACTTTATAGAAAACTTTGCTAAAGTAGCCCATCCACCTTTTCAATTGCTGACAAAAGATGCATATTTTGTGTGAAAGTGTTGACTGTGATGGAGCCTTTATGAAGATAAAGGAACTTGTCTACAACACTCCAATCCTTCAAGGGCCGAACTAGACATTACCATTCCATATCCATGCAAATGCTTCTCAGACAGCAGTTGGGGTAGTTTCAGGATAGCAAATGGATAAGGTACCATATGCAGTCTACTATGTTAGTAAGAACTTGGCTCCAGCTGAGTTGAACTACATAGTGACTGAAAACGAATTCCATGTTGTCATCCATGCCATAAACAAGGTTTGGCATTATATTATTGTGTACCCCACTTTTGTACATATTGATCATGTAGAAATCAGGCATCTGATGAATAAACCCATTACTTCTGGTCATATTACAAGATGGCTTTTCTTACTTCAAGAGTTTAACATTACCATAGTAGATAAACTAGGTAAGGATAATTTGGTTGCTGATTTTATGTCCGTTGAGTGTAGGAATTGCACTTAATTAAACTCCTTAACACTTAATTGTCAACCTGGGGGATTCGTAAACTTAGAGAAGAAGCACAGGAAATGCCAGAGATGGTATGAATATTTCTAATATCAACCACTACTTTCCTTAAAGGAAACATTACAGAATCAAACTAAAGAAACAAAAAGGCAACTTGAACCATTAAAATAATCTAGATTGGAACAAGGAAAAATGCATTTGCAAAATAGATTTAAAAATAAACGAGCAATCACTCTAGCTAACTATTGATTAACTATTGACTGTGTGTTTTTCTTTAGTAGAGGCATTTAAGCAGTCTCAATAGATGGGCCCTTCAAACCTGCTTAGATAAAGATTTCCTTCTTGCGCTAATCTATCTTGCACTAGTGTAGTCTACTTGCACTAGTGCAAGAACAAAATTTTAGGTAGAGGGTATAAATAGTGTACGTACTAAGAGTGTTTTCCTTCATGCAAGAGCTTGAACTTTCTCAAGTTCAGCGCACTCAGATCCCATGACAAGGAACTAGTTCTTGCACCATATCAGAGCTTCATACACTTAGTAATCAATTCTCGAAATAAGAGCATAACTGCTGCAAGTGTTGTGAAATCAAATTGCACACATAAAAATGAACGTTTCTGATTTAACAAAGTGCAGAAATAAAGAAACAATCCTTATAATTTATCCTTTCATGAATCATTAATGAAAGCAAGAAAACTGCTGGAAGTAAACTAAAAAGGCTTGCTGCATCACACAAACATGCTTTGGTGCAGGATCATTTCTCTTGCTTGGACAAAGAAAGAAAACTAAATAAAAAAGAACTACAGAAAGTGAATAGTACACCAATGTCCACTGGTGCACGTTTAATTGTCTTGCTTGGACCAGGTGGGGAAAACCAAATCAAAACTACAGGAAATGAATAACACACCAACGTGCACTAGTGCAAGGTTATTTCTCCTACTTGGAATAGGTGGGGAAAACCAAATCAATCAAAACTGCAAGAAATGAATAGCACACCAATGTGCACTGGTGCTGGATTATTTCTCCTACTTGGACTAGGCAGGGAAACCAATCCAAAATCAGATGCAGGAAAATAAATTCTAACTAATTCACACTCTGGATCCGCATTCATTGAAACGGGAATTCATGTGTTGTATATTAAATCACACTTAGCAGTATAAATATAAATTACAAGAACACAAAATAGAGTAAATGTGTTGGGTTGGCTGGGCCCTAGCCAATCAGCGCTTTTCCCTTCTAAATAGAAATGTTGCAAAGCACTTGATCAATTCATAAACTTTCAAACAAGAATATGATTCATTATAACATAAGGCAAAGCTCCCTTCTTATTATTTCATGGAGGTAAATGCATGCGTGATTACATAGTCTAGCCCAGATTTGGGTGATAACAAAAAGAATACAAGCCAGTTATCACCTTCCTGGTTATATCTCTATTCTATACAAACTTATCAAGAACTACTAATCCTGTTTACAATCCTCGTTATATAGATCCTTGGTTGAAGGCCAAAAGGATTTTTTAACTGATTACATAGCTGATATGCAAAATTTAGCTTATGGCCTTCAAAATTAGGCAATTTACAAAACTGGTTGTAGCCAATGTCCAGATGTTCGTTCTTCATAAATCTGATCGCAACTACCTTTGGATTGCCTTGCTGACGAAGTTGGAGGTTGGCTGCCTTCAGATCTAACCTGTTGTTGTGGCTGAAGCAGTGCAAAATAAGGCAGTGATCAAGGAGGTCTGGATCTGTTGCAGAGATTTGTTGTGCTAGCACTGGTATGAGATCCAATCATGCATTACGATTAGCAGTCACGGTAAGCATTTAACTATCAAACAACATTGGAGATATCGATAAGTTAAAAGAGTGATTATAAGCAATAAATCACGTAATAAATAATTAATTAATGCTAATTTAAGTTAAAAATATGAAATATAAAGTTCATGCAAAATATGCCATCATTCTTGGACTAGTGCAAGACGAGAGTGTATAAGTGAGGTAAAACAACGATAAATGGTCATGATTTAGGAAGGGAAAAATGGTCAAAAGGGAGAAAATTAGGGGGCTAACATCCTCCCCTCCCTAAACTGTTGTGTGTCCTCACACAAATCTTTACCTCTACAAAAAACTTCAAAACTTTAAGCACTCCAGCTCAATCCTGCTTTGGCATACTGTCATCACCCTACAAAGTTTCAAACCTCTTCTTTTTGGCACTCTTTAACTTCTTGGTAACAATTTTAAGTTGCCTGAAACATTGCACATCTCAATACTTCCAAACTTTAACTTCCTTTTTCTTCTTCTGGATTTCTACCATCAATTCTCCTCCTCTCCGTTCTTTTTCCTCCTGTGCTTTGGTTAAAAGATACTCTAAATTATGTACTTGAATTTCTAACTCAACTACGAGAGAAACATGAGTTACCAATTCCTTCTCTTTTTCTATTTTGGCAGGAGCTGTGTCTTTCTCAAAGACCTCCATATCCACCATGATTACATCAGGAAACTCTTCTCCCTCTAGTCCCTTTTCTTTTGGTTCTTCCTCCTTTAGTTCTGCTTCTTCCGATTCTTCCTCTCCTGCCTGTCCTTCTCCTGCTTCTTCTTCAGATTTTACCTCCTCTTCTTCTTCTTTTACTTCATCTTCTATAGAGTCTGCCTCTTCTTTTTAGTGTTCCACCTTTCTTCCTTAGATTCTGCTTCTTCTTTTTCTTTCGCTTCATCTTCTGTAGAGTTTGCCTCTTCTTTTTCATGTTCCACCTTTTCTTCTTCAGATTCTGCTTCTTCTTCTTTTGTGGGTTCTTCATCATCTGGTTCTTCTTCCTTTGTCTCTTCTTCTTCTACTTCTTTTTTTTCTTCTTCTTTCTCTGATTCTTCTTCTCACATTGGTGTAAGAGGGGGTTCCATGCCCTGTGGGGATTGTGGTTCTTTGCCTTCATCAAATAATATACTCTTTTTCTAGGGCTTCTTGATAAAATCAGCCAATAGAGCATCATCCTTGACCTCTGCAATCTTGGCTGTGTCTGCAAGGACTGATAGGTTGTCATTTTTGGGGGTTGAAGTGGTCTCTTCAGCTAGTACGCTAGCCATCCTCTCATTTGAAGGCAAGGCCTTCTCTGCTTGTTTAGCTCGCTTCGTTTTTGCATTCGTGCAAGAAGGACTTCCCTTTTCATTTTTACCTAGGCTCTTGCTAGTGCTGACGGGGTCCTTTATCCCCTTTCTAGTGGCTATCCCTTTGTGCAGCTGTTTTACTAGCACTTCCCATGTCATACATTTCACTTCTAACTATTTCAAGACCAAGATCTTTATCAGATCATGATGATATAACCTTGTGTCATCCTGGTCTACCCTACCGTCCTGTACGTGTTTAGCCATTTTCTCCAAGATTTTGAGCAAAAAATAAGGGAAATTCATCCTCCACCAGACGTGCCTACCAGCTTCAAAATGTTGCAGTGTCCTAAAGTGATATACCAAGGTGTGAGTGTATCTTCCTTCGTAGGTCACAAACTTTTGTAAAATGAAGAGGAGGTCTTTCCATTGACCTAGCAGGGCACTGCATGGAAATCCTACTTTGCAGTCTACCTCTATCTTTTTATCAACGACGAAATGCTTCCAATGTTTCCATTCTAGCTTATAATTCTTAAACCACTGTTCTCCAGTGTTCTCTAAGCCCATCGTGACTGCTATGAATTCCTCTATGACGTTAAATTTGAGAGTCCCAATTCTCATTTCTCCATTTCTAAAACTCCTTGCAAACTGTAAAGCCACTTCCCTATCATACCCATCAAACTTCTAAAAAACGAAAGAAAACTCGAGTCTCGCAATAGTGCAAGACTATTGTGATACTCGGTGCTCTGCTCTATTTTGCTGAGAGATAGGGGTTCATTCCAAACAGGCGGAATTACTGCTTAATGGCTATGAACAATCGAATCCTGAAATTTTTACATGCAATACTAAGGAAATCAGTCTTACAAATAGAAATCTAATTGTCCACCACCCTTTCCATTGCATCACCAGTTCATTCGCCATATCTGCATGTCATCTTTGAGGCTAGGCTAGATTGGTACTTACAGTGGCAGTTTAATGGCTAGGTGAGGTAATAATTATAGGTGAAGGATGTTTAGGATTATGGTGGAGAGGGGTAATCATGTCCAAGAAATGGTTAAAATATTTCTGCAATCCTTCATAATTCAAGAAAAGAACTTAGCATTTATTAAAAAAAGATCATGATTTCTAACTTTAAAAAAAACCTTGTATTTTAAATAATTTCTCCTAGTTAGTATGATAGCATAAGCACTTCGTCGGTTAAGTGACAGGACTTCATATACATTTCTTGATGACCACTTTTCTTATTTTGCATGCTGTAAAAAGAACTTGTACTATGTTGCTGACGAGGTGCATGCTTACACTGATTTGCTTGCACCGCTTAAATATGTTGGTACTTTTCTGCATATTTTATCATATAGGACAACATGCTTGCACTACTGCAAGCATAATATCTAAAACAAAGATTTTAAATAAAGTATATGCTAGATTTTCACATGACTTCCTCAACTTATACTGAAAATTTGTTTCACCCTTTCTTGATGCTTCAAAGCATATCCTTTTGCTCTTTTTGCGAGATCCTGCAATAAATTAATGAGGGAATAAAGAAGTGGGAAAGGGGAATTTTCAGAATGGGAAGGAATTATGTTACAGGGATTCCAAGAATAGTACCAAAAGAGGGAATAAATAGAAGTGGGATAGGAAAAAAATTTCAAGGGTAAAGTGGGATTTCTTCAAAGTGGACAGGGTAAATTAAAATAATGCGGGAAGGTTATTCATTCTGGGATTGAAGAAGAAAATTGAGGGAATATTACAAAAGCGGAATATGAAGAAAAGTACAAAAATTTTTGGAAGGTATTCCTGCACTTGCACAAGAAAAAATAATTGCAGTGAAAATTAACCGTTACTTGAGTAAAAATATCCATGATAATTACCCCAACTATATAAAGGTTGGTTCTACTGAACCTACTTTTACTTGGTGGTAGCTAGCATATCTAAAGATCAACCAACATTTTATTTTTATTAGATTTTTTTGATCTTCTTGCCAGCAAGCTAGTTTTTAGGTTGATCCTTCTGCAATCATGTCAGCAAACTGATTTTCATAATCACAGGAAATTATTTTTTCTTTACCTTTTTCTTATTATTTTTATATATATTTTTACTTTTATTTTTTATTTTTAAGAAGAAAGAGAATTCATGTTTTCAAAAGGTTGGTATTACCATTCACCGCTATCATCCCAAATTGTTGTTGGACTTGTTGTGTAAAATTTTTCCTGGCAGGTGGCTGAAAATTCTTCTTTAGCCCGTGTCCATTTACCAACAATACTAAATCTTTTCCATCAATAGTTTTAACTTCTATTGCTCCATTCTCAAATAATTGGATCACTTCATAAGGTCCCATCCAATGTGTATGGAATTTCTCTTTAAACATTTTAAATCTAGAATCATAAAGGAGCACCCAATCACCTAGTTCGAACTGCTTTTTCTTAATAGACTTGGCATGCCACCTTTAACGTTGTTGCTGAATTAGTATTTTTTGCTGAACAACATCCCTACAAAATTCATCTAACTCATTTAATTGGAGAAGATGTTGTTGTTGTGCCTTGGAGAGATCTAATCCTAATTGAACTGTAGTTCTGAAAGCTTTTATCTAGAATTCAATTGGTAACAGAACCTGTTTGCCATATACCAACTCATATGGTGTATGTGCCTTGCTATTTCTCCAAGTTGTTCTGTATGCCCACAAAGCCTTTGGTAATTTTTTACCCAAGTCCTTCTGATGCATATCGATTGTCTTTGTAAGGATGGACTGGATCACTTTTTTCGTGGATTCCAATTAACCATTTCTTGCAGGGGATACAACATGGATTTCCTATGATGGATCTTATATTGTTCCATCACACTCTGTACCAGATTAGAAATATATTGCAGACCATTGTCAGAAAAAATTCCACTAGGGACACTAAATCTAGTAAAGATTTCAGTAAAAAGAAAATCAACAACAATTTTTTCTATAGAAAAAGAAACAACTTTAGCTTCTACCCATTTCGTAACAAAATATGTACAAACCAAGATATGATTTTTACTTAATGATGTTGGATTTAGTGGCCCTATAAAATTAATAGCCCATTTCTCAAATGGCTCAATCATAACTTGAGGGCATAAAGGAATTTAATCGGTTTGATTAGGCTAGCCCATTCACTAACAACTATCACAATGCTTGACATATTGTTTGGCATCCTTAAGCAAGTAGGGCCAATAGTAACTAGCTTGCAATACTTTATATGCAGTCCACTTATCAGTGAAGTGGCTTCCACAAGGTTCATCATTAGCAGATTTCAAGATGTCAAACACCTCTCTTACACACCTATGGATAATCAGATCTGGACCTATGTAAAAGAGATCTTCTTGAATCCAGGAATATGAAACACTTTTCTAAACAATACTCCACTTTTCACAAGAAGACAAGTGGGGTGGTGTGTTTCCATTAACCAAATATTTAGCAATGTCAACAAACCACGAAGAACCTATTGACATAGCAAAAATATGTTCATCTAGAAAATCATCATTGATAGGAGTTGCTTCACCAAGATTATCTAATCTAGAAAGAAAATCTGCTACAACATTAGATTTTCCTGGTTTATCAACGATAGTAATATTAAATTCTTGCAACAATTGTAACCACCTAGTCACTCTACCACTAGTTAATGGTTTATTCATAAAATATTTAATCACGGAATAATCAGTATGTACAAATACTTCATATCCTGTAATATAGTTCCTGAACTTATTAGTTGCAAAAATTACAGCTAAAAACTCTTTCTATGTAATTGTATAATTCAATTCAATGGAAGACAAATTCTTACTAATATAAGAGATATTTTAGGATTGTTTATTTTCCTCTTGTCCTAAAGCTGTGCCAACAGCCAAATTTGAAGCATCAGAGGAAATATGAAAAGGCAAAGACCAGTTAGGACCTCTTAAAACTAGTGCATGCACTAACTTTTCCTTCAACGTTCCAAATGACTATTGGCAAGTTTTAGTCCAAGAAAATTCACTATCCTTAGTTAGAAGTCGAAAAAGAGGAGCAACTATCCTAGAAATTTTTTCAATGAATCTCCTATAATAACCAGCATTTCCTAAAAAACCTCTTACTTCCCTTTGAGTTTTGGGTGCAGGAAGATGCAGAATGATTTCGATCTTTGTTGGATAAACCTGGATATCTTTACCAAAAATCAAATGGCCAAGTATTATTTCCACTTTACACATTAATCTACAGTTCTTGTCACTGAAGTCGAGATGGGCTTCCTGACAGCGAAGTAGTACTTTTTCCATATTTTGAGGGCTTCTTGAAAAGAATCACCAAACACAGAAAAGTCATCCATATAAATTTCTACAAATTCTAAATCAACGAAAATGGCCAGGATTTCCCTTTGAAAGGTAGTCGGGGAATTACATAAACCAAAGAGGTGAACTCTATAAGAAAATGTACCCCATGGACATGTAAAAGTAGTTTTATCCTGATCTTTAGGTGCAATCCGTATCTGGTTATAACCATTGAATCCATCCAGAAAGGAAAAGTATTTCTTTCCTACAAGGGTATTAAGCACCTAGCCAATGAAGGGGAGAGGGAAGTAATCTTTGAGAGTGGCTTTTTTTAATTCTTGATAATCAATACAAATACACCATCTTCCATCTTTCTTAGGTACTATCACTAATGGTGAGACCCACTGACTGTCAGGAATAGGATAGATAAAACCAACATCCAAGAGTTTTTGTACTTATTCTTTCACAATATCTCTTAGAGCTGGATTCATTCACCTTTGGGGTTGTCAGACAGGTCAGGCTCCTTCTTGAATATAGTTGTGATGTGTACAAGTTTTAGGTGGGATGCCCTTCATATCTTCATAGCCCCATGCAAAGGCACTAAGATAGTTTTGCAACAAATTCACAAGCTGCCTCGCTGAGATGAGTCCAAATCTGAACTAATATACAAGGATTTGCCAAGGTTGATCTCAATAAGAGTAGTATCAGGCTCAGGAGAAGGGGGTGGCCGAATGCAGCTGCATAGAAGAATGAGAATCATGGTTATCTTGAAAATCTAGGCTGAAGATCTGGCTCAATAGCTCAAAATTAGGCATAGTGTCTAGATTATTCAAGAAATATTGAATCTCATCTTCTTGTGAAGACCTAGTATGTTGATGGATAAAGGAAATGGGTTGAGTCTCCTCATCACTTCTCTGGTCTAACCATAAAGTATCTCGAAGGTCCTGAATAGATCTAGCAGGGGGTATAAGGTAACTTTCTTCCTAGATTCCCCATGTGAAATATATCCAATATATGCATCAGCTGTAGCAAGCCATGGTTGACCCAAGATCACGGGATGTCCTCCTACTTGGTTATTTGGCTGAAGCACAATGAAATCAACAGGATATTCCCAAGAATCTAATGATATGATCACATCGTCCAATACTCCTTTTGGCTTAATTTTAGATCTATCTACTAATTCAAGCACAGTGGGAGTAGGGTGAAGATAAGATAACCAAAGCTAATTCATGGTTTTCTTAGTCATGACATTAATGGTTTCCCCCAGGCCTATAAGAACATTAGAGACAAGGGCATTACCAATCTGAACTTAGACAATAGGGTTTCCGGGATCAGTATATTTTTCCATAGGCACATATCTCGTCATCAACTCTGCTGCCCTACCAATAAATTGAATGGTTTAGGGTTCCAATCTCTTCCTCTCGAGTTTCTTCGGACAAAGTTCCTTAATAATATTAGTGCAAATATGGCTCTCTTTGATTTCTTAGAGAAAAAGTATCTTAATGAAAAGATTCAGGAGCTCTAATGCCAAACTAGTCTCAGAAATAGGCTCACTTCTTTCCATTACTAGCCTCTCTAGGAAGGGAGGTTGGTTGGAAGAAGGTGGTAAGGATTCAGAGGGTAAGGGCTGCTTAGTGACGACTTTTGGAGAATTATTAAGAGTTTCCTCTTCTTCTTTCTCTTCAACAATCACTCTAGGTTGCTTCTGATATTCTGATGTTACAGTCCTTCCCAATATTAATTGAATATCATGAACCCCAACTGGAATAGACTAGTACTTAAATAAAGGTAGGTTTGTTACATAGATCATTTGCACTAATTTATTATTGTTACGATTGGGGATAGTCTGAGCAGGCAACTGAGGAGGTTGAAAAGGTGGAGGTAAGGGTAGTGGTGGAGTAGACTGACTCGAAGGTTGATGTATTGGATAAGGTGTATGTGTAGATAGATATGACTGCATGGGTGGCTAGTAGGAATATGGAGAATCAGTTGGTCCTCTCTAACCTCGTTTCCATGGTTGAGAAGGTTTCCCATGTTGATATTGGTTTCCATACCGCCACTGCTGATTAGTGTTAGGATAAGAATATGCATGTGAATTATAGCCAAAATAGTGTGGAGAAAATTTAGGAGCCATATCTGCACCTACCTAAGGCCAATTTCTTTTTCTCCCATAGCATACAAGTATTCAGCTTCAGGCTATCCTCCTGTAAATACAGCTTTAAGTCCTAGTATAGAGGGACATTTTTTTGTGATATGGTCTTCTGCACAAATAGCACACTTATTATCTTCTTTCAAATTAAGAGGATGCTCTTTAGGAGGATTCTTGTCTCTACATTGAGGACATAAAATACTTAATGACTCTTGTTCCTTCATGAGTTTTTGTTGAAATTTTGAAGAGTCCAACTTTTTGGTAACAATATTCATTATGTCAATTTTCATGTTCTCCATTTTATTTTCTAGTCCAATAATCATTGCATCAGTATATTCGATTTTTTTATTTCTATTTTGAGTTCCTCTACTGGATATGTATTGATTCCTGGAAAATTCCCTACACAATTCACGAATTTGTTCGAAAGTTTGCTGAGAAATATCACCTTGTCCTCACAGATTTAAACTATTTCTAGCATTATCAGTAAGTCCTCTTAAGAACAAGGTTCTAATAGTACTAGAATCAAGCTTAATTTTTGACCTTTGTAAAATATACAAAAATCTTTCTAGATAGTCTTCAAGAGTTTCATCATCATCCTGTATAATTGTAAAAATTTCATCCTACATCTCCCAGGTTTTGTAATATTTTTTATATTTAGATAAAAACACTCTCTTCATCTGATCCCAAGAGGCTATAGTGTTTCCTCCTAACCCCATAAACTAGTGCAAAGCTGAGTCCTTGAAAGTAACAGGAAATAATATTAGCTTCTGAGCATCAGTTGAATAATCATAACTTTTACACAAAATATCAAACTCGAATAGAAAAGAGTTAGGATCTTCATGAACTTTACCATGGAAATGAGGGAGAGTTGATGGTTGAATGTTATTCATTTGTGCCATAGTATTGGGGTCCACAATTGGAAACACAAAAGTGGATTGTTCCCCACTTACCTGGTTTTCATCAATCCTTTACCGATGATCTTCACGATCTGCCATTGTTTCCCTTTCACTCCCAAAAGACTGAACCACACCTATGTTGTTGTCACCAGAATCCAGGTGGATTGTTCCTATGTGATGGGTTTGAATTGGATTGGGCTTCCTTCTCACAGAAGGAGACCCAATATGAGAATGGTTTTCAAAATTCTTTCGGCCCATAGTGGGCTTTGAACCCCTACCTTTTCTAGGCATTCATTTCAAAAAAAAAGAAAAACAAAACAAGCAAAATAATTTCTAATAAAAATGTTGTCAAAAATCAATCAACACCAATAGAATTCCTTCAAAGTAGCTTTTCCAAAAAAATACTACAAAACTGAAGGAAAAGTTACCTCTATAGTATAATCAGAAAATTCCTACCAAATCAAATCGCCTCCCCGACAACGACACCAAAATGTTAGGTGCAGGAATTGCACTTAAGCAAACTCCTCAACACTTAATTGTCAACCTAGGGGATTCGTAAACTTAGAGATGAAGCACATGCAATGCCAGAGATGGTATGAATGTTTCTAATGTCAATCCCTACTTTCTTTAAAGGAAAGATTGCATAATCAAACTAAAGAAAGAAAAATGCAACTTGAACCATCAAAATAATCTAGACTAGAACAAGGAAGAATGCATTTGCAAAAGAGATTTAAAAATAAAGGAGCAATCACTCTAGCTGTCTATTGATTAACTACTGAGCATGTGTTTTTCTTTAGCAGAGACACTTTAGCAGTCTCAACAGATGGGCCCTTCAAACTTGCTTAGATAGAGCTGTCATTCTTGCACCAATCTATCTTGAACTGGTGCAGTCTACTTGCACTAGTGCAAGAATAGAAGTTTATGCAGAGGGAATAAACAGTGCCTGTACTAAAAGTGTTTTCATTCGTGCAAGGGATTGAACTTTCTCAAGTTCAGAGCACTCAAATCCCATGAGAAGAAACTAGATGAGAGCTTCATACACTTAGTATTTAATTCTTGAAATAAGAGCTTAACTACTGCAAGTGTTGTGAAATCAAATTGCACACATAAAAATGAATCTTTTTGACTTAACAAAGTGCATAAATAAAGAAGCAATCCTTATAATTTATCCTACCATGAAGTATTAATGAAAGCAAGAAAATTGCTAGAAGTAAACTAAAAAGGCTTGTTGCATTACACCAACGTGCACTACTGCAAGTTCATTTCTCCTACTTGGACCATGCAGTAAAACTAAATCAAACAGAATTGTAGAAAGTAAATAGCACACCAACGTGCACTGGTGCAGGTTTATTTCTCCTACTTGGACCAAGCCGGGAAAACCAAATCAAAACTGTAGGAAATGAATAGCACACCAACGTGCATTGGTGCAGGTTTATTTCTCCTGCTTGGACCAGGCAGGGAAAACCAAATCAATCAAAACTGAAGGAAATAAATAGCACACCAACATGGAGTGGTGCAGTGTTATTTCTCCAGCTTGGACCAGGCGAGGAAACCAATCCAAAATTAGATGCAGGAAAATAAATTCTAACTACTTCATGTTGTGGATTCGCTTTCATTCAAATAGGAATTCATGTGTTGTACATTAAATAACACATAGTAGTATAAACATAAATTACAAGAACATAAAATAGGGTAAACGTGTTGGGTTGGCTGGGCCCTAGCCAACCAACATGTCTCCCTTCTAAATAGAAACACTCCTCAACACTTGATCAATTCATCAACTTTCAAACAAAAATATGATTCATGAAAACATAAGGCAGAGCTCCCTTCTTATTAATCCATAAAGGCAAATACATGCATGATTACATAGTCAAGCCTAGATTTGGGCGATAACAAAAAGAATACAAGCCTGTTACTACCTTCCTGGTTATATCTCTGTTTTATACAAACTTATCCTATTTAAATTCCTTGTTATATAGATCTTTGGCCGATGGACAAAAGGATAGTTTAACCGATTACATAACTGATATGCAGAATTTAGCTTACGACCTTCAAAATTAGGCAGTTTACAAAACTGGCTGTAGCCAATGTGTAGTTGTTCGTTCTTCATAAATCTGATCTCATCTACCTTTGGATTGCCTTACTGTCATAGCTGGCGATAGGTTGCCTTCAAATCTAACCTGCTGTCATGGGTGAAGCGGTGCAAAACAAGGCAATGATCAAGGAGGTCTAGATCTGCTATAGAGATTCATCGTGCTAGCACTAGTGCAAGATCTGATCCTGCACTATGATCAGCGGTCATGCTAAGCATTTAACTATCAAGCAACACTAGAGATATTGATAAGTTACAAGAGATTATAAGAAATAAATCACATAATAAATAATTAATTAATGTTAAGTTAAGTTAAAAATATGAAATATAAAGTTCATACGAAATATGCCATCATTCTTGGACTAGTGCAAGATGAGGGTGTATAAGTGAGGTAAAACAATGGTAAATGGTGATGATTTAGGAAGGGAAAAATGGTCAAAAGGGAGAAAATTAGGGAGCTAACAATGTCTAGACTAGAAAATAATGTTGAAGGTATCCCCATCGAAGATAGTTTTCCAAATGAACATCTTTTTGCAATTTCCACTAACACTCCATGGTATGCATATATTGATAACTCTCTTGCTATAGAGAAGTTACCTCGTCATTTGTCAAACAGGGATCAATAGAACATTATTCATCAAAGCACCTAATATTCATGGATGGTAGTGTACCTCTTTCATACAGGGGTTGATCAATAGATTCAGTGCTGCGTATCAGAGGATGACCTCTATGAAATATTGAAGGTTTCACATGATGGCCCTTGTGGAGGACATTTCATAAATAAAAGAACATGCCACAAGGTGCTACAAATGGGATACTACTGGCCTTCTATCTTTCGTGATGCTTGAGATTATGTCTAAAGATATGATAGTTGTTAATAGATGGGATAGCCTGGGAAATCGGATGAGATACCACTACAACCTCAGATAGTCATTGAACCTTTTGGAAAATGGGCCATTGACTTCGTTGGAACTTTCAACCCACTGTCTCACCAAAAGGTTTACATTCTGGTTTGCACCAATTATGTAACTAAGTGGGTGGAAGCCAGAGCTGTGGCAAAAGAAACAAAACAGGTCGTTGTAGATTTTATTTTTGAAGAGATTTTTACTCGATATGGTACTCCAAGGGAGATTGTTTTAGATGGAGGAGCACAGTTCACATGCCACATGATAGGAAGGTTTATGAAGAAATACGGGGTTAAACACAGAGTGACCACTCCCTACTATCCACAGGCGAATGGACAAGTAGAGAGTACAAACAACGTATTGGAAAATATCTTGACAAAAACTATAGCGAGTCATTGTTGGGGTTGGTCTCAGAAACTTCCAGAAGCTCTGTGGGTATATAGGAAAACATGGAGGAATACAATTGGGTTTTCACCATTTTAGTTAGTCTATGGGAAATCCACTTTGTTCCTAGTAGAATTTGAGATAAACATGCTTAGAACAGCCTTGGAAGTGGGATTAGACTTACCAAAAACCTAGAAACACTGGTTGGAACAACTTAATGAGTTAGATGAGATCCATTTAGCAACTGTCCAGAAAACTACTGCTATTCAGCAGCAGAGAATGAAGGGGCATGATAAACGCGTTAAGAACAAGGTGTCTCATACAGGAGATTAGGCATTGCTCTATGACTCCTGATCCAAAGCTTTTAAAGGGAAGCTTTGCACTTGTTGGATGGGACCCTATGAAGTGGACGTTGCGTTCGACAATGGAATAGCCAAACTAATTACAATAGATGGAACTCATACTTCTTTCCTAGTGAGTGGACATCGTCTGAAATTATACCATCATTCATCTTCTAAGGATGACTTCATCAAACATCTCTCTGATAACTTTGGTTTGATGGTTGTTGGTGCAGATAATGCTTTCTCTACCTGTTAAAAGAATTTATATATATAATATATATATATATATATATATATATATAATATATATATATATAATATATATATATATATATATATATATATATATATATATATATATAATATATATATATATATATATATATTATATGTGTGTGTGTGTTGTTACTACTTACTTGTTTTCCATTCGCAGGGATACTGATCGAATTATGATAAGGAGCTTAAAGAAAAATTTCCAAGGAATTTCATGTTGTTACTCCTTTGTTGTTACTCCATCGGTGTTGTTACTCCACCGCCAAGTAGGTCACCAGGTATGCCCTGCTGACTCTTACAGATTTAATTAAAATATTCCATTAAAGAGATTATTACGTGTGGACGACCGAATAAGAAAATGACAAAGTATTATTAATTATATTTGTACCACATCATTACCAAATCCAATGTGAATGGGAGTCAAATTATGATTCTGGTGCATTGGAATTTGAATTCGTATGCCAAAAACCTCATCATTGCGCTCTCCAATACAATGCATTTAATTATTGTAATCATTCAATTACATTGTCATAAATCACCATCATTATTGCACTTTCCAAGAATTCACCCATCACTTTCACTACCTTTGTATCTCGCAACCATGTGTTGTTATCATCACCCCTACAGTGCAAATTGTGGCCACTTTTCCCCTACCTACCGACTATATCCACTGTTGTTTCCATCCTACAGTGATGGGTGGGTTGGTTGTGCGCCATGAGCCGCAGGATACAACAGTGGCCCAAAACAACAAAGAAGTATGGTAGATTTTTGTAAATTCAGGTTGCAACATCTACCTTGACATGTTGCAGGGGTTCAACGAGCCAGCTACAATTGACTTTGCACTTAATTTAGGTGAGGAGAGCTCTTGGGGAGGAAATAGCAACTATTATATCCACTAGAGAGGAAGAGCCAGAAGTAATGGAGGAAGAGCCGAAAGCAATTGAGGAAGAGCTGATAGCAGAAGATGAGTACGTAGATCAAGAATAACCAGAGGAAATGGAGATCGAGAGTGAGGAATAAGAAGAAAACAGAGAACTTGAAGCAGAAAGGATAGCCGAGGTTGTTACACAAGAACCAACCACAACTATGGAACCAATGGAAGAGGAAGAGCTGCAGCAAGAGAGGGCTGATATAGAAAAATTTGTTAGCATCACAATCGAGGTTGTCCCACAAGAACAAACCTTGAATGCGGAGCCAAGGGAGAAAATCGATAGCACCATAATGGGAGAAGAGGTACTGTGGCAGGCTGACGTAGAAGAAATTATCGATATTACGGTTGAGGTTGTCCCACAAGAACTAAACTTGACCATAGATCCAATGGAGGAAGATAGATCAGGAAAAGAGGAGCCAGACACTGAATGAACCATAGGATAAGAAACTATATAGGAATTAGTCTTGACCTAGAGTTGAGCTATTGGAGATAAAGGAAAAGAGCTCAAGGTCATAGTCAGGGTTGCGGTAGACCAGGTATAAAACTTCTTCCAATTCCCTTCTTATCTCTCCATTCTAAGAGGGGCAAGGGTGTCTTGCTCTGCCAGACATGTAGAGGAGGGCATTGTCATTCCTCCTATTTTGAAGTTTGATGGGTTGATCAAGGGACCAACTACCACTAGGTTGTTGGCCGTAGACCCCTAGAGAGACCTTCCCCAGGAACCCAGAAGAGAGGAAGAGACAAGTGTTGCTGAGACAAGGGAACCAGGAGGGGAGACGTTGGTTGAAACACTTATGGATACCCATCTGGTGAGTTCACCACCTACCGAGATAGCTTCATAGCGGGTCAAGGTAGTGGCCAAGAAGGAAGCAACTGCTCCTAAGCAAGAGAGACCAAGCAGAGAAGCCCCATCAATTGAACCTGTGGATACTCCCTCAAGTAATCCACCACCTGCTAAATCGATTGTGGTACCAGATGAGGTGGTGGTCAAGCAGGAATGGATAGAGTTGTGGGAACAATGAAGGCTACCCATTAAGTAGAAATATCAACTACAATTCAGGGATGTGATGTGGCTAAAAACAGAGGTTAGGATGTTGAGAAGGTGGGTGCATCAACTAAAGAAATAGGTGAAGAAATATAAGAGGTAGGCTAAGAAGCCCAAAGCAACGATGACTGAAGCAAAAACATAGGTGGATGAAGTGGCGACAAACTCTGTTGCCACTCAGACAGACCCTATCGAGTATTTGTTCGAAGGCCGTCAGTTTTCCTTGATGGCCAAAGTTCAAACCTAGAAATCCATTGCGGCTCGATATCATAATGAAGTAAGGAGACCCACGAACAAGCATCCAAGGCTATCTTTGAATATGTGGATCACATAGAAATATTGTGATTGAGGCACGCAAAGAAGCAACTCCAGGTGGAGTAGCTAGAGGGTCAAGTGACAGAATTGAAGGCTGACAAAGAACAAATGTTCAGCCTAGCACAAGAGGTAATGGCATGTCTCCTGCCTGCTTATAGCTATGCTTTGTTCTTGTATGAGTGATTTCTTTTCTTCTTTTGGAGAGAATCAAGAAGGAAATTAGTAACGAGATTGAGGACAATGTATAATTCCTTCGGATATTAAAAGCTCATGATTTGGTAACTCAACATTTGATGTGTGAGCTTTTATGCATGGATACCTTCTACATGTAGACAAATAGTTTAATTTGGTACCATATGTGGGGGACATTCATTTAAGGGCTCTCACCTCTTATAATCTCAACCAGATAAGCTAACAGAAGGCTTCTAATACAATTGAGTCAAATTAGACCATGAAGCCTTCTATGATGAGAGGGGAGCACAGGCAGTCAATGACTATGTACAATAAACACTCCTTTTTAGAAATTGGGGGAAATAGAAAACTAATGTTGAGGACACAAAAGTGGTGCATTGATCTTTGTATCAGACGAATAGTCATGTTTCAAGATGAGGCCCTTAATAGTTGCCAAAAAAGATGGATGATGTCACCCATGTCTATCCAAAATAGGGAACCGTTTGGAGCACCAAATTTCGCATGAGCACTAAGCAGGGTGCCAAGATACGTGGCATGTATCCAAACATGTGGGGTCCGGTGCATGGGAATCTAGTTCTAGTTCCCTATCATTCGGTTGTTGGAAAAACACTACACCCCAACATATAATGTACCAAACGATTTGTGGAAGGATTTTCTTCTTTCAAAGGGTATAAGGTTCTGGGAATAGACACGGTAGCGGAATATGATCTCGCCTGGCTTCACGAGGCCCATAGTCAATCCAATCCAGACCTGTGGAGGTAGCGAGATGCACGAGGGCATGCAAAAGGCTAGTTGGGGGAGATGTTGGGTGCTAAATCTACCTAACTTTCCCTTGAATTTCCACTCATCTTTTCATCCTTTTTACACCCATTAACACGTATCTATTGTGCTAAATCTATGAGGTGACCCTCCTTTCTCTATCTCTTGGAATATTTAATTAATGAAGTAAAGTCACAAGGGTTTTACCTATATGAGCCACTAAAATGTGTTGTGTCTGCAGTTTCTGGAGAACAGGTGTTTATCTTCCAGCATATAGTGATATTTCTGTGATTCAAAACAACCTTTCAGCAGTGCTAAAACAACATAACCAACTTGCAGCTGTTCCCAATCCATTTTGGATCATTTATGTTCTCACTCTATTGGCACTAGTGCTATTTTGAACTGATGTATATTTTTGGGCATGTAGTTGTTGAGTTTTGGTAGAAGATCTTATCACCCCTGTATTGTATAAAATATGGATCATTCCCGTGTGAGGGGTTAGCCATACCAGGGGATGCATTGTAACAGTTTTCTTCAGATTAATAAAATATAACACTTTTTTGTTCAATCTTCAGTGGTGAGTAAACACAACCCTAATCAGAGAGCTGGGCCTACTCTTCTGATCAGGTGTTGCGTGTTTCCTTTTTGTGTGTTGTTTTACTTGCTGCATTTGTTTCTTTATTGTTGTTGCATATTACATAGATTGTCATGAATGCCTTTTTAAGTTCTCAAATTATTTCCATTACTATTACAATGATATTTTGATTTCTTAACCACAAACCCTAGTTGATGTAGAATGTAATCTTACCCCTGCATATACCTTGCACGTTACCTTGAAAAGAGTACGCACTCGGATTGATGAACAAATTTGTTCATACCTAGACAACAACACAAAGTTTGTATAAATTTCACAAGTTTTACACACAAGGAAGGCACTTGATAGATTGATGTAAAAAAGAAGAAGATCATACCAATTAAAGAAACATTGTTTTCATTGATACATAATCTAGGAGTAGATGAAGTAGTTAGATGGTATGCATTGGAACATGAAAGGGAATCCATTATCAACAAATTCCATAAAGTAGGAGAAGCAGGTCACTATCAAGGAGATACAACTACAACACAAAAATCGTATAAATTTCACAATTTTTACACACAAGGAAGGCACTTGATAGATTGATGTGAAAAAGAAGAAGATCATATCAATTAAAGAAACATTGTTTTCGTTGATACATAATCTAGCAATAGATGAAGTAGTTAGATGGTATGCATTGGAACATGAAAGGGAATCCATTATCAACAAATTCCATAAAGTAGGAGAAGCAGGTCATTATCAAGGAGATACAACTACAATGGAAATTATTCAGGTATAATTATGGTGGCCAACTCTATTCTAGGATTGTTGAGTACAAGTTCAAAAATGTGATATATGCCAAATATCAGGGCATCATTGGCAAGGAACCATATGCCACTCCACTTAATAAACTCAACACTACCTTTTGGTAGTTGATTGATTGACTTTTTTGGGCCATTTTTCAAAAGCTCTAGGCGAATGTGAGAAAAATACATTATAATAACAGTGGAGTGTTCAAGGAAGTGGGAACAATTAGAGCTATTCGAGTCATGCACAAATGAAGTAATAGCTAAATTTATCTATGAGAATATAGTAACTTTATTTGGCTACACCCTAATTATAAATAGTGCTTGAGTAACTCATTTTATCAAATGCTACAATCCATATATTGATGCAATAACTCATGATTGAGCATAAAAAAAATATTGCTTACCATCGATAGGAAAATGACACTATAGAATTATTTAATAAAACAATACATATAGGAATAACCAAAATATGCAACCTAGATAGAGATGTATAGGATGAAAAAATACCAACTTCCTTGTGGGCATATTGTATGACATATAAGCAATCGACTAGATTACACCCTTTCAAACTAGTCTATGGTCAAGAGGAATTCATACTACTTCATTACACATCAAATGTTGCAAGCATGTCAACTATCATAAAATATACTAAAAATAGTAGAGAAGGAACTACTCCATCAATTGGAACATTTATAAGATAGAATTCATGCTCTTCACCAACATCAAGTTAGTAAGAATTAATAAAAAGCATCGCATGAAAAAAATATACAAACCAAGAATTCAAAAGTTCAAGACCTAGATTTTCTTTATGATAGTCAAGCGAAGGGAAAGCCTAAAAAGTTAGAAATTTCATGGATTGGACCCTTTGTTATTGAGGATATAAATTATTCAAGAGTTTTACAACTGAAGACATTGCAAGGGAACTTATTCAAGTAACTTACAATTGGTTCTTGACTTCAAAAATATATCTCATGATAGTATTGGCATGTAACTGGTGAAAACTTGTATGAGGCACCAATCACATGGGCTAGTCTACAAACCAAATTTTGGAAGACTAAGCTAAACAATCAAATATATATTGGTATTTTTATCACTCATAAATTTCTCAAGGTTAAATAAATAGATTTCCGAGGTAACCACAAACCAACTTTTAGGCTTAGGCTCTAGACAACCTAAGTCCAAGGAGGGCTCTCTCTATATCATTTAGCTTTGTTTGTTGGGATATTATGATAGTTATGAAAGTTCAGGGGGGCTATGATTTGCGTTGAAGATTAGGTGGTGGAATTCTTAGAGTAGATGCATAAAGCTAGGTCTTCAAGCCATTCGGCTATGGAGTCAACAAATGGATATCATAACTGGACCAAATCATTAAAGGGAATGTTCATAGGGTAGGCTAGCAAAGAAAAATGTGAATCTTTACGCCTAATGGGTGAAGTGATTCTAACCAATGTGAAAGGGAACTTAAGAATCCTTGGACTAGGATCATAATGAAGAACACAGGGTAATCATGAATAAAAGGAAATTAAGAATCCTTTGTTGTAGATCAGAGGAGAAACTACAGAAGCTAAGGAGCAGTTAAGAATTCCCTAGCTAAGATAGTTTAGGACAAAACATTCAGAATGTAAAATAGTAAAGATAGAGTACATTTAAGAAATTTCTAAAATATCATTCCTTGTTATACATCTATATTTTAGAGAAACAAAAAATATTATGAAGAAACATAAGAAAAAAACAACAATAAACATGAGAGAATACTTATTTGTATTTTTCTTTACACAAGAATCCTGTAAAATATTTGATCTTTATTCCTTGATCCATCAAGCCAATCAAGTCATTGATACAACAAAAATCTAATTTGAGAGAAAAGGTCTATAGAAATGTCTTGGAATCCACAGAAAACACTTCAAATGAAGAAGTATTTATACAAATTCTAAACTGAAATATCTTGAAAAAAATATCAGGATTGGTTTTACAAATATCTCAAACTATTTTACATTAATAGAACTTAAATAAAGGAAACTAAAAAATAATGGATCTATTTGGCACTATATTTATAGATTGAGGGTGACAAAGAAGAGCAACTTGAATTTGATAGCAACTCTTAATTGATGATGAGGCTTCCATGTCACTAACTGCAACATTTTCTAATGCATCCTGCCCCAGCAATTCTGCAAAATTAGGGTCCATTGATACCTTTGTATATCTAAATCCGAGATAGATATGTATAAAGTGAAAGAGGTTATTGTAGATAAGTATGTGTTTGAGATAAAACTCTCTCAGGTTTTCACAATGTAGCTCCAATGGTTCACAATAGTCTCTCCAAAAGGATGTCAAAAACAACACTTTGCATAGTTCGAAAATAGGTTGTGAAGACATGCACGTTATCTCACTTTTGCGGATACCTGTGTAAAAAATGAGATAGATTATTGTATATTAGCCTATTAAGAACACAAACCTCCTCTAGTTTCTCAAAATTCATCTTTGATTGGCCGAACTATTTTCTAAAAAAATATGACATAAATAAGAAATTTCTGAAGAATGTACCATTTTTGCTCTAATCTAATATTTTAACCTTAAATTTCTTTTAACTGTTATTCACTTTTACTTTGGATAAACTTCATTGTTGTTGATGAAGGTGTTTTCATCTATGTTTAACCCTTACTGCCTCCAAGTTTACTTTTATTATTTACTTTTACAGCTTGCTTTTGCCACTTTGTTTTTTCATCTATCTTCACTTTGACATGAATATGTATTCTTTGTAACTGTCTTCTGTGGTGTTTGTTTTTATGCTAACTGCTTTTCTTGACTTGGTATTCAATATGATACTCTTTAACCCTGATACCCTTTGACTATTCTTTACTGTGTCCTTTTACCTTCACTGTATATTTTAGGTTTTTACTGTCTATTTCAACAGTAAATCATTTAATTTTGTGTTTCCTCTGCTTGCCTTTTAACTATATTTTTTATTTTCCATCTTTGTTTGAATACATTTGATAACAATCTTGGAGTAAACAAGTCTTATGACTAGAATTAAGATTGTTTATCCAAGGTTGTCGTCTTTTGATCGCATATAAAATAAAACAAACTGTTAGGAAAACGTTGGGTTGATAGGGAGGGTCATTAATGGCTTTATCGAGCTTTATAGGTCTATGGAGTGAGTCCAAAGTGCTTTCAGGGGGTAAACTATGCTTGAATTGGTTAGTAAAGGCTTCAGGTGGCACAAAAGGGTTACATAGGGTTTTACTACACAAAGAGGGGAAAATGAGCAAAACTGGGGTTTTCGCGTTTAAATGAATAAAGGTTTGATATTTTTGAATTTTGGCACAATGTGAATAGTAGATAGTTTTTTCATTTAATGAGAGCGCGGTAAGCATTTTAATTCGCACCGCTTTTGTGGGCTTTGTAATATTCCTAATTAGCTCTGGCTAATTGGAATATTTGATTTTGTTCAATTTTTGCCTTCAATAGTTCTTTGTAACTAAAAAGTGAGGAAGGGGGAACATAACTCACTTTAGAATAAAAAGTCACCTCCTAGGTAGCACAACGTTGTGACTTAAGTGGGAACCAATGGGGCCAAAGGGGGACACAGAAATGGGACCCTCGCAAACACATGGAGGGACTAAGCAGGAGGGAAGGAACACAAGGTAAGAAGGGGATCACGTAGGAGAAAGTGAGCCTAGAGATTGTGAGAGGCAGAGGCTATAAAATAGAGAGGAACCCCCCTCATTGGGGATCATTTTGGTTATGAGCATTTGTGATAGTCATTTCGACTTAGAGCACACTGGCTATTTAGCTAGTCTGTAGCACTGTTTAGTGCATTGAGTGTCTCCATTCGAAGATCTCACCCTTAGCCTGGGGGGACTTCGAGTGCCTACTCGAGCAAGGTATTTCCATTGGCATTTGAGCAGTAGTTTCATTAGAATTTTAGCAGCAGTTTCATCAAAATTTCAACAGTAGTTTCATTAGCGTCTTTGAGGAACTACGCAGAACCAGAAAGGGGTGATTTTCGGGAGTTGGCCATTTCAAAAAAAAATTCTAGGTTTTTCTGGGTTTTTTTAGGAGGGAAGCAGCCCCAAATATTCATTCGATTTCCAACAACAATAGTAGCACGATAGTTTTCTAGTAGCTAGGACATAGATTAGTGTGAGGCCATTCCAGGAAAGCTTTTTGGGTTTTTCTGGGTTTCTTGAGTGGAGCTAGAATCCAAAGTTTCCATTTTTTTTGGGGAGGGGAGCAGCCCCAAATCATCATTTGTTTTCCAGTAGCAGCATCCACACATAGAGGCCATTCTTGTCATTCAGAGAGTATTTCTTCACTTGCCTTGAGCAAGTCGAGGTGCCATTTGTCTAATCACCTCTTGTACTCATTTATTGCTCAGTATAATAAAATGGCTAAGCATTTCTAACTACATTTCTTGTGTGTCTACTTATATTCCCGGTTTACATTATTATATGTTGTTCCACTGTTATTTTATCACTTCTGGGTTATTATATCACTTGCACATATTTGGTTGGAGTTTTTGGTGGGGTTTGAGGAATATTCTAGGTTAGGAATATTACAGTGGTATCAAAGCATAGATTTGGATCAGCTTGTGGAGCTAGCAATCTATAATACCAAGGGAAAAACCCTATATCTCTTACAGAGGTAAGAGATATAGAGACACTGGACGTAGGTTGGAGAATACCTACAGAGAGCGAGAATGTGTTCCTATGGCAGACGCAGAACAAGAGGAACCTGTGGTAGATGCAAAACAGAGAGAGTCAGTTGTGGACACAGAGAATATGGCAAACGAGGACGGGAAGAGATTTGGGATATGCTCCTCAAATCAGTGCAGGATCTGTCGAGGCCGATTGAGGTGATGGGGTAGAGATTCATGGCAGTAGAGGCCAAACAGCGGGAGAGCCCACAAGTTTTTGGGATCGGTGAAGGCTCAAGAGCATCCCATCACTTGATAGAGCAGCATGATACTGCGCAGCAAGGGGCCTCACATGCCGCTACGTGTTCTACCATGCCCACCTTCTTAGGAGTAGACATGGGGGCCGCAACCTAGCAAAAGGTAGAGCCCGGGCATATGGGAAATTATTTTGCAAAGTACCAAGCCTATGGGCAGGAGTTCAGGGTAGCCCTCTCATTTAAAGATTTTGTTCAGCTCCAGCGGGATAGCAGACCCCACGATCATCACAGAGGGTACCAGAATTACCATGATGGCGAAACCCACCATGCAGCGAGCAGATTCCACTTGCCTACGTTTTATGGCTCATCAAATAGTTCGGCAATGTTTTGGGTGGAGAAGCTGGACATTTATTTCCAGCTTAACCAGATGTCAGAGGTAGAGGCCATCAAGGTGGCAATGTTACATTGGGATGGCGAGGCCCATGATTGGTTGTTTCATGGGATGGTTACATTGGGGCACTCCATAGTGACATCATATTCTGATTTTACCAGGAGACTGATGGAGCGATTTGATCGAAGGGAACCAAAGCAGCATTTAGCTGAGCTGACGAAGCTCAAACTGATAGGGAGCCTAGAGACCTACATTACAGATTTCTTGAGGGTCTTCATGATGATGCTAGACCTCTCCATGACACGGAGTGTCTATGTGTATGTTAAGGGGTTAGCAGAGCCACTTCAGGGCCTAGTCCGATCCACTATACCAGCTACGCTCCAGGACACTATCAGCAGGACCCAGGACTTACAGAATGTCTTACCTAGGACCCAGACACCTTACCCCTAGAGACAAACTTTCCAATCTAAGGGGATGGATGTGAGGATTCCACCTCCAAAGGGGAATCCAGGACGAGTACAGCTTGATGATGATGTGAGGATGGACCTGAAGAAGAAGTGGTTATGCTTCACTTGTCAGGAGCCATGGGCACTGTTATACGGGAATAGTGTCCACACGGATGCTGCTATTCCACTAAGATGGGTGGCTATCTTAGAAACAAACAATCAATGTCTACTATTGATTCCTTCTACGAAAATAAATGAGAGGATAACTAAGAGGGCCAACCTGAGTCTTGCGCTCGATTCCCTCTCCTTCTTGATAGAGTTTTGCCGCTTGCTCTTTGTCTGCTCAGCTTCAAAAGGACCTGTAGAATCACAACAACGTACTACTATGCAAGAAAATAATATCTAAGTTCATAAATAATGCCGGATCAGATGTGCATTAACCATATACAAGCATATATAAACAAGTACACAAGAATATGGAAGGAAAAAAGAATAGCTTTATTTAGATAAAAAGTAGCAAGAGGATTACAACCATGAGCAGCTCTGACCCAGCATCATCCTCCAGCTAAGAAGCCCTTATTCACGTCAAGCAAAGCAAAATCACCCAACACTATGAATGTACACCAGAATAACAACAACACTTCTCTATAAGTTACAAAATTATAGCCTCTGGATCTCTGTGATGAGAGATCCATATATAGCTGATTACAGGATTAGGAAGGTGATATGCATCGCACCCTCTGCATGGAGCTTTCAGTATGGTTCGGCTTTGACCATTTATGAGCTGTTTTCAGTGGAGAACTTATGGGAGATGATGTAATCAGTTGACCTTGTTCCTTTAGGCAGTGAAGCAACCCTTTTAGGGACTTAAGAGCCCTCAATTTATGGACATTTGTGATTGGGGTTGAAGTGCCGAAAAATGTCTATAACACTTGCCCCCTAAAGCATGAGGTCGTTAATCGTTTTTTATGTCGGGTGAAATTCTTTACTATGAGGATCTGAAGTTTTTTTGAGCTGGGAGGTGACCTATAATAAGACACAATACAATACATTACTTGACAACATTTTTTTCATGATCTGGATGAGGTGGGAATTCCCATGATCAGCTTTATAAACTCATTTTCATGTACATAGGACAGATGATCATCTGTGTGACAGATTGATGATATGGACACGTCATCCTTTGATTTGGATGATCATCTGATCATCAATGATGTACACTGGATGTTTTTATATCCCTGAATATATCGCAGCCCGGATGGATGAAACTAGATCTGGGGTCTTTAAAATCAGCCAATCTTCACTTGGCGTACAAGTCGATCCATGTGAAAAATGTATTGGAGTCGAACATGGAAAGACATCGCTTGATTACCAGCCAATGATGTAAGATGTTAACAGGCGCGAGAGGAATCATCAACAATGACAATGACCCTCAAGGTACTACAGTACAATTTACGTGGTGTGAAAAAGGACTTGCTGTCAAACACCATGAAAAATCTCTCGATTGAAGGCCATTGACGTAAACCTGTCGCTGAAAGTGAGAAACTTGCCATTAAGGCATGCAAGCTTCAAAGTACTGAAAGGGTTGTTCCTAAGTCAACTTCTTGGGTAATGAGCTGATGTCGACAAGAAGAAACCCGTCGTAAGAGGGCCTTAATGAACCCCACATCAACGACACGGAGCGAAGAAAATGATTTTGGAGGTGAAAGCAAACTGACGATATGGGGTTCAGGGTGGCGGTCATGAAGGAATGGAGCATGAATGTATTGCAGTGGGTGAGACTCAGGTGAATTGTCTGAATGACTTCTCTTGAACATATCGGCGACACTGACGATGGATTGGTAGCGTTAACCCCAGAGATGGATGGTGTGATGAACCAATGGTGAAGACAAGTGAATGGAACAACTCAACCTGGCATGGATGCGGAAGGAAAGTGTCATGTTCAAGAGCGACTTTCTACCAATAAAGTTTCTTCTTGTTTTCTTCCCAATTTTCCCCAGTCATTGCTGACCAGTACCTCTTTATTTTTTTCATGCTTGAGGAGGATAACATATTCTTGTTCTATAATCTACCCTTTGGGCGAACCTGTCGCTATATTTTAGCGAGCCTAGCGACAGTGAAACTCTTTCTCGTCCTGTTGGATGAGTTTGTTGCGATTTAGTTTTAACGAGTTTAACGACAAAGATAACTCGGTCTCTTTCAATTTTAGAGAGTCTGAAAGAAATGGAAAGAAGACTCCGAAGATTCCTTTTCGTTGTATAATCCCTTAAGTCCAAAAAAGCGTAAAATAATACAAAAGGGATGAATTTTCGATATTTTTAATGAGCCAAACAAGACAAGCGCTTAATATTTTTGTGTAATAATCCCTCAGGTCCAAAAAGATTAAAATCTAGAGGAGGGATAGCACTTCCAATGCCTTTTAATGAGCCGGAGAGGCCAATCGCTCGACAATCGTTTCATATTTTACGAGTCAGGTGAAAATAGCTTAAAGAGGACTCGTTTTCGAGGAACGAGTGATAGTTTGGGGTAGCAGCTGATTCCAGGTAAGATTTGGAATTTTTCCAATCATGGTAGTGTTACAAGGATGGCTAGCAGAATCACTCTTCGCAGGTGTTCCTTGAAGGGGTAAACAATCATATTGGGGGTGAATGATCAGCTAAAAATAGAGTGGAGGTGATGGTGAGAACACAACCAAGGCTCAAAAACTGGCGATAAGGCATTCACAATGGTTATTTACCTGTTCATTTTTTAATGAGCATAAACGCAGGTAGAAACACTTGTTCATGACTTATGTTTATTTTTTAACGAGCTTGGAATATGCGCTAAAACTGCTCATTGAGAGTTTATTTTTTAACGAGCTTGAACTCTGCGACAACATTTCTCGCCATGATGGTCATTGATTTTTTGATTTACCCTTAACATTTTGTTCTTTCAAAGATAGTAATACCTATTCATCCGCTTCATCAAACCGATTAGAAATGAAAACATATGTATGATAAATGAGTCAAAACACTAATATTTTACTTGAACTACGTGCATAGTAAATTAAAAGTGACTTTTACCTCTCATTTTACCAGTTCATTTGAATTTGGTTTGTTGGAGCTCTGGAGGTGCTTTTCCCCCCCGATTTTCACCAGCGGATTCTGAGAGATTCTGTGGACGATTCTCAACACCATTCAGACCAGGTAGGAGCTAAACTTGTGCTCTTTCATTACATGCCTTTCATTTTGGATTTTGAGCTAATTTCCTTGTTCTGCTGAGCCCTTGGGGTTTGAAGAACTCGCCCTAGGATCATTGCACCCTTCCTTAGTCGAAGGTGTGATGCATACTAATGTCTCCACTGACTAGTCAGTATGCGTCACTCCTAGAGCACTTGTTGGGGTGCGATGGGCGCAGGGAGGAAAATTTTTTCATAGTTTCCTCCTGAAATTTTTTCCTGTTTTCACCAAATGAAGATCCCGAGTCTTCCCTTGTTTGATTTTCAGAGATTCATCGGAGGAAAATGGTTGTCACATGGTGAGAACGTGAGCATGAAGAAGAGGACGATGTTGCTTTACATAATCTGGGCACAGTAGCTGCATTACAGAACTGTGGCTTGCTGAAAGTTTTTCCGTATCTCAAGCATGAGGCAACAAATTAGTTTGTTGCAGTATTTCCTCAATGCTTGGGATCCTATCAACCAGGTATTCCAGATTAGGGGCAAATCGATCCCCTTGATAGTGGTGGACATCTATTTTTTGACGAGCTTGTCGAGGCATGGTGCCCCTCTTTCTTTATTAGGTTCCGCCTGTGGGGGTGAGTCTGTAAGGGAGTACATTCTCCGACATTGCAGAGAGGGATCTCAGCTGAGTGCGGACGGAAAGATCAACATCCTAGACATCACTGACCGACCCTTGCGGACCATCCTGTTTAGTTTTGCTAGACTGGCTGGTAGTTCTGCTCTCCATATAGCCAACAAATCTTATATGCAATATGCTTTGGAATGCCTTGAACCAAAGGTGTTCAATTGGGATGCAGTACTTTCTATGATGAAGGAGTAGTTGACCAAGGTGAAGAGCGGAAAATCCAAGAAGTTTGGCTATGGTTCTATTTTGACTACTTTTGCCTTGGAACGAATCCCACTGATGCAGCCACAATATATATCACTTAGCCTACCTCCACCGACTCAACGACGAATGCAGAGATGGGTCGATCTCATGTCTCAGCATGCTGGATAGCCCCAGATTTCTTTTTCTGAGACCTTCTTTGAGTGGTTTGACCGTCAGGAGATGGTCTACGCTAGGTTCCCATATGCTAGTATGGACTTCAAAGGTGATCTGGATTTGGTGCTGCCAGCTGGAGAGTAGTGGGGTGTCATGGCTAATTTTCTTCTGACCATATCTCTGTTCATTGTTGTTTATAATGTTCTTATATTCTTATAGTCAAGACTAACCAAAACTTATGTGTTCATGCAGATGTTGGCCCAGTTTGACCAGTAGTGCGTCGTAGAGACCCAACGGCCGCTCCAGCAGGAGAAGCAGTTGGGACGGCTATCCTCTGCGACCTTGATGTGGCCGAGACTCTTTCGGCACTACAGGACTAGATTGAGGGTCTTACCCTTGGAATCCTGGATATGAGGACCGACAAGCTACGTTTGAGGTTGCAGCGACATACCACTAGAGTGCCGAGTCGATGGACTAGACTTTTACGCATGATTGCACAGGCAGTGACTTGTTATCACTAGCACCATTAGGCTAGGGTGCCCCCTAGCATTTTTGAGTTTTGGGTCATTTGACCAATTTTGTCTTGGTTACAGAACATCATGTACAAACTATAAACAGTTACAAAATATATTTTTGATTTTTGGAGCTTTATTTTGGTTCAATTACATGATCCTGCTGCATATATTGATATGATGCTTCTTTTTATAAATGTCACAAATGTCTATCTAACACATAATTTGCCAATGAGTCTGTTAATTTGTTTAAACTTCTGGAAATATGTTGATATTGGATGAAGTCAATCTGTCTTTCCAAAATTTTGACCCTTAGGAATATGCGATAGATAGCTGGATTTCGTACAGCATAGATGCCGATGAGTTGTGGAATGACGAGCTGTGAGTCTAGCCTAATGACAAGTCGACATATACCATGTGAAATGGCATCATAAAGGAGTTCTATTAATGCGTTGTACTCAGCAATATTGTTCGTAGACCGACCAATACATACTCCTCTGAAACTTACTAACTCGTCGCTGGGATTGAAAATGGCCCATGCCGCAGAAGACAGATTCTGCGAGCTACAACTTGCTCTGTCGGCATATCCAACAAATGATTCCAGTAGGTTCGACATCTACAACGAATGCAAAAAGTGGATTACTTAACCAAATTAAATGCTCTTGGTGAAAACAAAAATGTAACAAAAGCACGAGGACTACTATGCGAGATCAAGCATAGTAACATTTGAGGTACAAGCCATTGGGCTATGGAATCAACAAATGGATATCATAACTGGACCAAATCATTAAAGGGAATGTTCATAGGGTAGCCTAGCAAAGCAAAATGTGAATCTTTAAGCCTAATGGGTGAAGTGATTCTAACCAATGTGAAAGGGCACTTAAGAATCCTTGGACTGGGATCAGAATGAAGAACACAGGGTAATCATGAATAAAAGGAAATTAAGAATCCTTTGTTGTAGATCAGAGGAGAAACTACAGAAGCTAAGAAGTAGTTAAGAATTCCCTAGCTAAGATAGTTTAGGACAAAACAGCCAGAATGTAAAATAGTCAAGATAGAGTACATTTAAGCAATTTCTAAAATATCATTCCTTGTTATACATCTATATTTTAGAGAAACAAAAAATATTATGAAGAAACATAAGAAAAAAACAACAATAAACATGAGAGAATACTTATTTGTATTTTGCTTTACACAAGAATCCTGTAAAATATTTGATCTTTATTCCTTGATCCATCAAGCCAATCAAGTCATTGATACAACAGAAATCTAATTTGAGAGAAAAGGTCTATAGAAATGTCTTGGAATCCACAGAAAACACTTCAAATGAAGAAGTATTTATACAAATTCTAAACTGAAATATCTTGAAAAAAATATCAGGATTGGTTTTACAAATATCTCAAACTATTTTATATTAATAGAACTTAAATAAAGGAAACTAAAAAATAATGAATCTATTTGGCACTATATTTATAGATTGAGGGTGACAAAGAAGAGCAAGTTGAATTTGATAGAAAATCTTAATTGATGATGAGGCTTCCAAGTCACTAACTGCAACCTTTTTTTATGCATCCTGCCCCAGCAATTTTGCAAAATTAGGGTCCATTGATACCTTTGTATATCTAAATCCGAGATAGATATGTATAAAGTGAAAGAGGTTATTGTAGATCAGTATGTTTTTGAGATAAAACTCTCTCAGGTTTTCCCAATGCAGCTCCAATGGTTCACAATACTCTCTCCAAAAGGATGTCAAAAACAACACTTTGCATAGTCCGAAAATAGGTTGTGAAGACATGCACGTTATCTCACTTTTGCCGATACCTGTGTAAAAAATGAGATATATTATTGTATATTAGCCTATTAAGAACACAAACCTCCTCTAGTTTCTCAAAATTCATCTTCGATTGGCCGAACTAGTTTCTAAAAAAATATGACATAAATAGGAAATTTCTGAAGAATGTACCATTTTTGCTCTAATCTAATATTTTAACCTTAAATTTCTTTTAACTGTTATTCACTTTTACTTTGGATAAACTTCATTATTGTTGATGAAGGTGTTTTCATCTATGTTTAACCCTTACTGCCTCCAAGTTTACTTTTATTATTTACTTTTACAACTTGCTTTTGCCACTCTATTTTTTCATCTATCTTCACTTTGACATGAATATGTATTCTTTGTAACTGTCTTCTGTGGTGTTTGTTTTTATGCTAACTGCTTTTCTTGACTTGGTATTCAATATGATACTCTTTAACTCTGATACCCTTTGACTATTCTTTACTGTGTCCTTTTACCTTCACTGTATATTTTAGGTTTTTACTGTCTATTTCAACAGTAAATCATTTAATTTTGTGTTTCCTCTGCTTGTCTTTTAACTATATTTTTTATTTTCCATCTTTGTTTGAATACATTTGATAACAGTCTCGGAGTAAACAAGTCTTATGACTAGTATTAGGATTGTTTATCCAAGGTTGTCGTCTTTTGATCGCATATAAAATAAAACAAACTGTTAGGAAAACGTTGGGTTGATAGGGAGGGTCATTAATGGGTTTATCGAGCTTTATAGTTCTGTGGAGTGAGTTCAAAGTGCTTTCGAGAGGTAAACTATGCTTGAATTGGTTAGTAAAGACTTCAGGTGGCACAAAAGGGTTACACAGGGTTTTACTACACAAACAGGGGAAAATGAGCAAAACTGGGGTTTTCACGTTTAAATGAATAAAGGTTTGATAATTTTGAATTTTGGCGCAAAGTGAATAGTAGACAGTTTTTTCATTTAATGTGAGCGCGGTAAGCATTTTAATTCGCACTGCTTTTGTGGGCTTTGTAATATTCCTAATTAGCTATGGCTAATTGGAATATTCGATTTTGTTCAATTTTTGCCTTCAATAGTTCTTTGTAACTAAAAAGTGAGGAAGGGGGAACATAACTCACTTAAGAATAAAAAGTCACCTCCTAGGTAACACAATGTTGTGACTTAAGGGGGAACCAATGGGGCCAAAGGGGGACACAGAAATGGGACCCTCGCAAACACATGGAGGGACTATGCAGGAGAGAAGGAACACATGGTAAGAAGGGGATCACGCAGGAGAAAGTGAGCCTAGATATTGTGAGAGGCAGAGGCTATAAAATAGAGAGGAAGCCCCCTCATTTGGGATCATTCTGGTTATGAGCATTTGTGATAGTCATTTCGACTTAGAGCACACTGGCTGTTTAGCTAGTTTGCAGCACTGTTTAGTGCATTGAGTGTCTCCATTCGAAGATCTCACCCTTAGCTTGGGGGGACTTCGAGTGCCTACTCGGGCAAGGTATTTCCATTGGCATTCGAGCAGTAGTTTCATTAGAATTTTAGCAGCAGTTTCATCAAAATTTCAACAGTAGTTTCATTAGCGTCTTTGAGGAACTACGCAGAACCCCAAAGGGGTGATTTTCAGGGGTTGGCCATTTCAAAAATAATTTCTAGGTTTTTCTGGGTTTTTTGAGGAGGGAAGCAACCCCAAATATTCATTTGATTTCCAGCAACAATAGTAGCACGATAGTTTTCTAGTAGCTAGGATGTAGATTAGTGTGAGGCCATTCCAGGAAAGCTTTTTGGGTTTTTCTGGGTTTCTTGAGTGGAGCCAGAATCCAAAGTTTCTGTTTTTTTGGGGGAGGGGAGCAGCCCCAAATCATCATTTGTTTTCCAGTAGCAGCATCCACACATAGAGGCCATTCTTGTCATTCTGAGAGTATTTCTTCACTTGCCTTGAGCAAGTCGAGGTGCCATCTGTCTAATCACCTCTTGTACTCATTTATTGCTCAGTATAATAAAATGGCTAAGCATTTCTAACTACATTTCTTGTGTGTCTACTTATATTCCCGGTTTACATTATTATATGTTGTTCCACTATTATTTTATCACTTCTGGGTTATTATATCAATTACACATATTTGGTTCGAGTTTTTTCTGGGGTTTGAGGAATATTCTAGGTTAGGAATATTACAGTGGTATCAAAGCATAGATTTGGATCAGCCTGTGGAGCTAGCAATCTATAATACCAAGGGAAAAACCCTATATCTGTTACAGAGGTAAGAGATAAAGAGACACTGGGCGTAGGTTGGAGAATACCTACAGAGAGCGAGAATGTGTTCCTATGGCAGACACAGAACAAGAGGAACCTGTGGTAGATGCAAAACAGAGAGAGTCAGTTGTGGACGCAGAGAAAATGGCAAACGAGGAAGGGAAGAGATTTGTGGATATGCTCCTCAAATCCGTGCAGGATCTATCGAGGCCGATTGAGGTGATGGGGTAGAGATTCATGGCAGTAGAGGCCAAACAGCGGGAGAGCCCACAAGTTTTTGGGATTGGTGAAGGCTCAAGTGCATCCCATCACTTGCCAGAGCAGCATGATACTGCACAGCAAGGGGCCTCACATGCCCCTACGTGCTCTACCATGCCCACCTTCTTAGGAGCAGGCATGGGGGCCGCAACCTAGCAAGAGGCAGAGCCCGGGCATATGAGAAATTATTTTGCAGAGTACCAGGCCTATGGGCAGGAGTTCAGGGTAGCCCTCTCATTTAAAGATTTTGTTCAGCTCCAGCGGGATAGTAGACCCCACGATCATCACAGAGGGTACCGGAATTACCATGATGGTGACACCCACCATGCAGCGAGCAGATTCCACTTGCCTACGTTTTATGGCTCATCAAACAGTTCGGCACCATTTTGGGTGGAGAAGATGGACATTTATTTCCAGCTTAACCATATGTCAGAGGTAGAGGCCATCAAGGTGGCAATGTCACATTGGGATGGCGAGGCCCAAGATTGGTTGTTTCATGGGATGGTTACATTGGGGCACTCCATAGTGACATCATATGCTGATTTTACCAGGAGACTAATGGAGCGATTTGATCGAAGGGATCCAGAGCAGCATTTAGTTGAGCTGACGAAGCTCAAATTGATAGGGATCCTAGAGACCTAAATTACAGATTTCTTCAGGGTCTCGATGATGATGCTAGACCTCTCCATGAGACGGAGTGTCTATGTGTATGTTAAGGGGTTAGCAGAGCCACTTCAGGGCCTAGTCCGATCCACTATACCAGCTACGCTCCAGGACACTATTAGCAGGACCCAAGACTTACAGGATGTCTTACCTAGGACCCAGACACCTTTCCCCTAGAGACAAACTTTCCAATGTAAGGGGAAGGATGTGAGGATTCCACCTCCAAAGGGGAATCCAGGACGAGTACAGCTTGACGATGATGCGAGGATGGAGCTGAAGAAGAAGTGGTTATGCTTCACTTGTCAGGAGCCATGGGCACTGTTATATGGGAATAGTGTCCACACGGATGCTGCTATTCCCACGAAGATGGGTGGCTATCTTAGAAACAAACAATCAAAGTCTACTATTGATTCCTTCTATGAAAATAGATGAGAGGATAACCAAGAGGGCCAACCTGAGTCTTGCGCTCGATTCCCTCTCCTTCTTGATAGAGTTTTGCCACTCGCTCTTTGTCTGCTCAGCTTCAGAAGGACCTGTAGAATCACAATAACGTACTACTATGCAAGAAACTAAGATCTAAGTTCATAAATAATGCAGGATCAAATGTGCATTAACCATATACAAGCATATATAAACAAGTACAGAAGAATATGGAAGGAAACAAGAATAGCTTTATTTAGATTAAAAGTAGCAAGAGGATTACAACCATGAGCAGCTTTGACCCAGCATCATCCTCCAGCTAAGAAGCCCTTATTCACGTCAAGCAAAGCAAAATCACCCAACACTATGAATGTACACCAGAATAACAACAACACTTCTCTATAACTTACAAAATTCCAGCCTCTGGATCTCTGTGATGAGAGATCCATATATAGATGATTACAGGATTAGGAAGGTGATATGCATCGCACCCTCTGCATGGAGCTTTCAGTATGGTTCAGCTTTGACCATTTATGAGCAATTTTCAGTGGAGAACTTATGGGAGATGATGTAATCAGTTGACCTTGTTCCTTTAGGCAGTGAAGCAACCCTTTTAGGGACTTAAGAGCCCTCAATTTATGGACATTTGTGATTGGGGTTGAAGTGCCGAAAAATGTCTATAACACTTGCCCCCTAAAGCATGAGGTCGTTAATCGTTTTTTATGTCGGGGGAAATTCTTTACTATGAGGATCTGAAGTTTTTTTGAGCTGGGAGGCGACCTGTAATAAGATACAATACAATACATTACTTGACAACATTTTTTTCATGATCTGGCTGAGGTGGGCATTCCCATGCTCAGCTTTATAAACTCATTTTCATGTACATAGGACAGACGATCGTCTGCGTGACAGATTGATGATATGGACACATCATCCTTTAATTTGGATGATCATCTGATCGGCAATGATGTACACTTGATGTTTTTATATCCCTGAATATATCGCAGCCCGGATGGATGAAACTAGATCTGGGGTCTTTAAACTCGGCCAATATTCCCTTGGAGTACAAGTCGATCCATGTGAAAAATGTATTGGAGTCGAACATGGAAAGACATCGCCTGATTACCAGCCAATGATGTAAGATGTTAACAGGCGCGAGAGGAATCATCAACAATGACAATGACCCTCAAGGTACTAAAGTACAATTTACGTGGTGTGAAAAAGGACTTGGTGTCAAACACCATGCAAAATCTCTCGATTGAAGGCCATTGACGTAAACCTGTCGCTGAAAGTGAGAAACTTGCCATTAAGGCATGCAAGCTTTAAAGTACTGAAAGGGTTGTTCCTAAGTCAACTTCTTGGATAATGAGGTGATGTCGAAAAGAAGCAACCCGTCGTAAGAGGGCCTTAATGAATCCCACATCAACGACACAGAACGAAGCAAATGATTTTGGAGGTGAAAGCAAACTGACGATATGGGGTTCAGGGTGAAGGTCATGAAGGAATGGGGCATGAATGTATTGCAGTGGGTGAGACTCAGGTGAATTGTCTGAATGACTTCTCTTGAACATATCGGCGACACTGACGATGGATTGGTAGCGTTAACCCCAGAGATGGATGGTTCGACGAACCAATGGTGAAGACAAGTGAATGGAACAACTCAACCCGGCATGGATGCGGAAGGAAAGTGTCATGTTCAAGAGCGACTTGCTACCAATAAAGTTTCTTCTTGTTTTCTTCCCAATTTTCCCCAGTCATTGCTGACCAGTACCTCTTTATTTTTTTCATGCTTGAGGAGGATAACATATTCTTGTTCTATAATCTGCCCTTCAGGTGAACCTGTCGCTATATTTTAGCGAGCCTAGCGACAGTGAAACTCGTTCTCGTCCTGTTGGATGAGTTTGTCGCGATTTAGTTTTAACGAGTTTAACAACAAAGATAACTTGGTCTCTTTCAATTTTAGAGAGTCTGAAAGAAATGGAAAGAAGACTCCAAAGATTCCTTTTCTTTGTATAATCCCTTAAGTCCAAAAAAGCGTAAAATAATACAAAAGGGATGAATTTTCGATATTTTTAATGAGCCAAACAAGACAAGCGCTTAATATTTTTCTGTAATAATCCCTTAGGTCCAAAAAGATTAAAATCTAGAGGAGGGATGGCACTTCGAATGCCTTTCAATGAGCCGGAGAGGCCAATCGCTCAACAATCGTTTGATATTTTACGAGTCAGGTGAAAATATCTTAAAGAGGACTCGTTTTCGAGGAACGAGTGATAGTTTCGGGTAGCAGCTGATTCCAGGTAAGATTTGGAATTTTTCCAATCATGGCAGTGTTACAAGGATGGCTAGTAGAATCACTCTTCGCAGATGTTCCTCGAAGGGGTAAACAATCATATGGTGGGTGAATGATCGGCTAAAAATAGAGTGGAGGTGATGGCGAGAACATGACCAAGGCTCAAAAACTGGCGATAAGGCATTCATAATGGTTATTTACCTGTTCATTTTTTAATGAGCATAAACTCAGGGAGAAACACTTGTTCATGACTTATGTTTATTTTTTAACGAGCTTGGAATATGCACTAAAACTGCTCATTGAGAGTTTATTTTTTAACGAGCTTGAACTCTGCGACAACATTGCTCGCCATGATGGTCATTGATTTTTTGATTTACCCTTAACATTTTGTTCTTTCAAAGATAGTACTACCTATTCATCCAGTTCATCAAACCAATTAGAAATGAAAACATATGTATGATAAATGAGTCAAAACACTAATATTTTACTTGAACTACGTGCATAGTAGATTAAAAGTGACTTTTACCTCTCATTTTACCAGTTCATTTGAATTTGGTTTGTTGGAGCTCTGGAGGTGCTTTTCCCCCCCGATTTTCACCAGCGGATTCTGAGAGATTCTGTGGACGATTCTCAACACCATTCAGACCAGGTAGGAGCTAAACTTGTGCTCTTTCATTACATGCCTTTCATTTTGGATTTTGAGCTAATTTCCATGTTCTGCTGAGCCCTTGGGGTTTGAAGAACTCGCCCTAGGATCATTGCACCCTTCCTTAGTCGAAGGTGCGATCCATACTGATGTCTCCACTGACTAGTCAGTATGCATCACTCCTAGAGCACTTGTTGGGGTGTGATGCGCGCAGGGAGGAAAAATTTTTCATAGTTTCCTCCTGAAATGTTTGCCCGTTTTCACCAAATGAAGATCCCGACTCTTCCCTTGTTTGATTTTCAGAGATTCATTGGAGGAAAATGGTTGTCACATGGCGAGAACATGAGCATGAAGAAGAGGACGATGTTGCTTTACATGATCTGGGCACAGTAGCTGCATTACAGAACTGTGGCTTGCTGAAAGTTTTTCCATATCTCAAGCATGAGGCAACAAATTAGTTTGTTGCAGTATTTCCTCAATGCTTGGGATCCTATCAACCAGGTATTCCAGATTAGGGGCAAATCAATCCCCTTGATAGTGGTGGACATCTATTTTTTTACGAGCTTGTCAAGGCATGGTGCCCCTCTCTCTTTATCAGGTTCCGCCTGTGGGGGTGAGTCTGTAAGGGAGTACATTCTCCGTCATTGCAGAGAGGGATCTTAGCTGAGTACGGACGGAAAGATCAACATCCTAGACGTCACTGACCGACCCTTGCGGACCATCCTATTTACTTTTGCTAGACTGGCTGGTAGTTCTGCTCTCCATATAGCCAACAGATCTTATATGCAATATGCTTTGGAATGCCTTGAACCAAAGGTGTTCAATTGGTGTCATGCAGTACTTTCTGTGATGAAGGAGCAGTTGACCAAGGTGAAGAGCAGAAAATCCAAGAAGTTTGGTTATGGTTCTATTTTGACTACTTTTGCCTTGGAACAAATCCCACTGATGCAGCCACAATATATATCACTTGGCCTGCCTCCACCGACTGAACGACGGATGCAGAGATGGGTCGATCTCATGTCTCAGCATGCTGGCTAGCCCCAAATTTCTTTTTCTGAGACCTTCTTTGAGTGGTTTGACCGTCAGGAGATGTCTATGCTAGGTTCCCATATGCTGGTATGGACTTCAAAGGTGATCTGGATTTGGTGCTGCCAGCTGGAGAGCAGTGGGGTGTCATGGCTAATTTTCTTCTGACCATATCTCTGTTCATTGTTGTATATAATGTTCTTATATTCTTATGGTCAAGACTAACCAAAACTTATGTGTTCATGCAGATGTTGGCGCTGTTTGACCAGTAGTGCGTCGTAGAGACCCAACGGCCACTCTAGCAGGAGAAGCGGTTGGGAGGGCTATCCTCTACGACCTTGATGTGGCCGAGACTATTTCGGCACTACAGGACTAGATTGAGGGTCTTACCCCTGGAATCCCAGATGTGAGGACCGACAAGCAACCTTTGCGGTTGCAGCGACATACGACTGGAGTGCCGAGTCGATGGACTAGACTTTTACACATGATTGCACAGGCAGTGACTTGTTATCACTAGCACCATTAGGCTAGGGTGCCCCCTAGCATTTTTGAGTTTTGGGTCATTTGACCAATTTTGTCTTGGTTACAGAACATCGTGTACAAACTATAAACAGTTACAAAATATATTTTTGATTTTCGGAGCTTTATTTTGGTTCAATTACATGATCCTGCTGCATATATTGATATGATGCTTCTTTTTATAAATGTCGCAAATGTCTATCTAACACATAATTTGCCAATGAGTCTGTTAATGTGTTTAAACTTCTGTTAATATGTTGATATTGGATGAAGTCAATCTGTCTTTCCAAAATTTTTACCCTTAGGAATATGCGATAGATAGCTGGATTTCATACAGCATAGATGCCGATGAGTTATGGAATGACGAGCTGTGAGTCTAGCCTAATGATAAGTCGACATATACCATGTGCAATGGCATCAGAAAGGAGTTCTATTAATGCGTTGTACTTAGCAATATTGTTCGTAGATCGACCAATACATACTCTAAAACTTACTAACTCGTCACTGGGATTGAAAATGGCCCATGCGGCAGAAGACAGATTCTGCGAGCTACGACTTGCTCCGTCGGCATATCCAACAAATGATTCCAGTAGGTTCGACATCTACAACGAAAGCAAAAAGTGGATTACTTAACCAAATTAAATGCTCTTGGTGAAAACAAAAATGTAACAAAAGCACGAGGACTACTATGCGAGATCAAGCATAGTAACATTTGAGGTACAAGCCATTGGGCTATGGAATCAACAAATGGATATCATAACTGGACCAAATCATTAAAGGGAATGTTCATAGGGTAGGCTAGCAAAGCAAAATGTGAATCTTTAAGCCTAATGGGTGAAGTGATTCTAACCAATGTGAAAGGGCACTTAAGAATCCTTGGATTGGGATCATAATGAAGAACAGAGGGTAATCATGAATAAAAGGAAATTAAGAATCCTTTGTTGTAGATCAGAGGAGAAACTACAGAAGCTAAGGAGAAATTAAGAATTCCCTAGCTAAGATAGTTTAGGACAAAACATTCAGAATGTAAAATAGTCAAGATAGAGTACATTTAAGCAATTTCTAAAATATCATTCCTTGTTATACATCTATATTTTAGAGAAACAAAAAATATTATGAAGAAACATAAGAAAAAGACAACAATAAACATGAGAGAATACTTATTTGTATTTTGCTTTACACAAGAATCCTGTAAAATATTTGATCTTTATTCCTTGATCCATCAAGCCAATCAAGTCATTGATACAACAGAAATCTAATTTGAGAGAAAAGGTCTATAGAAATGTCTTGGAATCCACAGAAAACACTTCAAATGAAGAAGTATTTATACAAATTCTAAACTGAAATATCTTGAAAAAAATATCAGGATTGGTTTTACAAATATCTCAAACTATTTTATATTAATAGAACTTAAATAAAGGAAACTAAAAAATAATGAATCTATTTGGCACTATATTTATAGATTGAGGGTGACAAAGAAGAGCAAGTTGAATTTGATAGAAAATCTTAATTGATGATGAGGCTTCCAAGTCACTAACTGCAACCTTTTTTTATGCATCCTGCCCCAGCAATTTTGCAAAATTAGGGTCCATTGATACCTTTGTATATCTAAATCCGAGATAGATATGTATAAAGTGAAAGAGGTTATTGTAGATCAGTATGTTTTTGAGATAAAACTCTCTCAGGTTTTCCCAATGCAGCTCCAATGGTTCACAATACTCTCTCCAAAAGGATGTCAAAAACAACACTTTGCATAGTCCGAAAATAGGTTGTGAAGACATGCACGTTATCTCACTTTTGCCGATACCTGTGTAAAAAATGAGATATATTATTGTATATTAGCCTATTAAGAACACAAACCTCCTCTAGTTTCTCAAAATTCATCTTCGATTGGCCGAACTAGTTTCTAAAAAAATATGACATAAATAGGAAATTTCTGAAGAATGTACCATTTTTGCTCTAATCTAATATTTTAACCTTAAATTTCTTTTAACTGTTATTCACTTTTACTTTGGATAAACTTCATTATTGTTGATGAAGGTGTTTTCATCTATGTTTAACCCTTACTGCCTCCAAGTTTACTTTTATTATTTACTTTTACAACTTGCTTTTGCCACTCTATTTTTTCATCTATCTTCACTTTGACATGAATATGTATTCTTTGTAACTGTCTTCTGTGGTGTTTGTTTTTATGCTAACTGCTTTTCTTGACTTGGTATTCAATATGATACTCTTTAACTCTGATACCCTTTGACTATTCTTTACTGTGTCCTTTTACCTTCACTGTATATTTTAGGTTTTTACTGTCTATTTCAACAGTAAATCATTTAATTTTGTGTTTCCTCTGCTTGTCTTTTAACTATATTTTTTATTTTCCATCTTTGTTTGAATACATTTGATAACAGTCTCGGAGTAAACAAGTCTTATGACTAGTATTAGGATTGTTTATCCAAGGTTGTCGTCTTTTGATCGCATATAAAATAAAACAAACTGTTAGGAAAACGTTGGGTTGATAGGGAGGGTCATTAATGGGTTTATCGAGCTTTATAGTTCTGTGGAGTGAGTTCAAAGTGCTTTCGAGAGGTAAACTATGCTTGAATTGGTTAGTAAAGACTTCAGGTGGCACAAAAGGGTTACACAGGGTTTTACTACACAAACAGGGGAAAATGAGCAAAACTGGGGTTTTCACGTTTAAATGAATAAAGGTTTGATAATTTTGAATTTTGGCGCAAAGTGAATAGTAGACAGTTTTTTCATTTAATGTGAGCGCGGTAAGCATTTTAATTCGCACTGCTTTTGTGGGCTTTGTAATATTCCTAATTAGCTATGGCTAATTGGAATATTCGATTTTGTTCAATTTTTGCCTTCAATAGTTCTTTGTAACTAAAAAGTGAGGAAGGGGGAACATAACTCACTTAAGAATAAAAAGTCACCTCCTAGGTAACACAATGTTGTGACTTAAGGGGGAACCAATGGGGCCAAAGGGGGACACAGAAATGGGACCCTCGCAAACACATGGAGGGACTATGCAGGAGAGAAGGAACACATGGTAAGAAGGGGATCACGCAGGAGAAAGTGAGCCTAGATATTGTGAGAGGCAGAGGCTATAAAATAGAGAGGAAGCCCCCTCATTTGGGATCATTCTGGTTATGAGCATTTGTGATAGTCATTTCGACTTAGAGCACACTGGCTGTTTAGCTAGTTTGCAGCACTGTTTAGTGCATTGAGTGTCTCCATTCGAAGATCTCACCCTTAGCTTGGGGGGACTTCGAGTGCCTACTCGGGCAAGGTATTTCCATTGGCATTCGAGCAGTAGTTTCATTAGAATTTTAGCAGCAGTTTCATCAAAATTTCAACAGTAGTTTCATTAGCGTCTTTGAGGAACTACGCAGAACCCCAAAGGGGTGATTTTCAGGGGTTGGCCATTTCAAAAATAATTTCTAGGTTTTTCTGGGTTTTTTGAGGAGGGAAGCAACCCCAAATATTCATTTGATTTCCAGCAACAATAGTAGCACGATAGTTTTCTAGTAGCTAGGATGTAGATTAGTGTGAGGCCATTCCAGGAAAGCTTTTTGGGTTTTTCTGGGTTTCTTGAGTGGAGCCAGAATCCAAAGTTTCTGTTTTTTTGGGGGAGGGGAGCAGCCCCAAATCATCATTTGTTTTCCAGTAGCAGCATCCACACATAGAGGCCATTCTTGTCATTCTGAGAGTATTTCTTCACTTGCCTTGAGCAAGTCGAGGTGCCATCTGTCTAATCACCTCTTGTACTCATTTATTGCTCAGTATAATAAAATGGCTAAGCATTTCTAACTACATTTCTTGTGTGTCTACTTATATTCCCGGTTTACATTATTATATGTTGTTCCACTATTATTTTATCACTTCTGGGTTATTATATCAATTACACATATTTGGTTCGAGTTTTTTCTGGGGTTTGAGGAATATTCTAGGTTAGGAATATTACAGTGGTATCAAAGCATAGATTTGGATCAGCCTGTGGAGCTAGCAATCTATAATACCAAGGGAAAAACCCTATATCTGTTACAGAGGTAAGAGATAAAGAGACACTGGGCGTAGGTTGGAGAATACCTACAGAGAGCGAGAATGTGTTCCTATGGCAGACACAGAACAAGAGGAACCTGTGGTAGATGCAAAACAGAGAGAGTCAGTTGTGGACGCAGAGAAAATGGCAAACGAGGAAGGGAAGAGATTTGTGGATATGCTCCTCAAATCCGTGCAGGATCTATCGAGGCCGATTGAGGTGATGGGGTAGAGATTCATGGCAGTAGAGGCCAAACAGCGGGAGAGCCCACAAGTTTTTGGGATTGGTGAAGGCTCAAGTGCATCCCATCACTTGCCAGAGCAGCATGATACTGCACAGCAAGGGGCCTCACATGCCCCTACGTGCTCTACCATGCCCACCTTCTTAGGAGCAGGCATGGGGGCCGCAACCTAGCAAGAGGCAGAGCCCGGGCATATGAGAAATTATTTTGCAGAGTACCAGGCCTATGGGCAGGAGTTCAGGGTAGCCCTCTCATTTAAAGATTTTGTTCAGCTCCAGCGGGATAGTAGACCCCACGATCATCACAGAGGGTACCGGAATTACCATGATGGTGACACCCACCATGCAGCGAGCAGATTCCACTTGCCTACGTTTTATGGCTCATCAAACAGTTCGGCACCATTTTGGGTGGAGAAGATGGACATTTATTTCCAGCTTAACCATATGTCAGAGGTAGAGGCCATCAAGGTGGCAATGTCACATTGGGATGGCGAGGCCCAAGATTGGTTGTTTCATGGGATGGTTACATTGGGGCACTCCATAGTGACATCATATGCTGATTTTACCAGGAGACTAATGGAGCGATTTGATCGAAGGGATCCAGAGCAGCATTTAGTTGAGCTGACGAAGCTCAAATTGATAGGGATCCTAGAGACCTAAATTACAGATTTCTTCAGGGTCTCGATGATGATGCTAGACCTCTCCATGAGACGGAGTGTCTATGTGTATGTTAAGGGGTTAGCAGAGCCACTTCAGGGCCTAGTCCGATCCACTATACCAGCTACGCTCCAGGACACTATTAGCAGGACCCAAGACTTACAGGATGTCTTACCTAGGACCCAGACACCTTTCCCCTAGAGACAAACTTTCCAATGTAAGGGGAAGGATGTGAGGATTCCACCTCCAAAGGGGAATCCAGGACGAGTACAGCTTGACGATGATGCGAGGATGGAGCTGAAGAAGAAGTGGTTATGCTTCACTTGTCAGGAGCCATGGGCACTGTTATATGGGAATAGTGTCCACACGGATGCTGCTATTCCCACGAAGATGGGTGGCTATCTTAGAAACAAACAATCAAAGTCTACTATTGATTCCTTCTATGAAAATAGATGAGAGGATAACCAAGAGGGCCAACCTGAGTCTTGCGCTCGATTCCCTCTCCTTCTTGATAGAGTTTTGCCACTCGCTTCTTTGTCTGCCCAGCTTCGAAAGAACCTGTGGAATCACAGCAACATACTACTATCCAAGAAACAAGGATCTAAATTCATAAATAATACAGGATCAGATGTGTATTAACCATATACATGCATATATAAACAAGTACACAAGAATATGGAAGGAAACAAGAAAAGCTTTATTCAGATGAAAGGTAGCAA
>APFE030889172.1:0-10545 GCA_000404065.3 Pinus taeda | reverse complement strand
AATCCCTCTATTGTTATTTTTGTGCCTTTATATTATTATTGTTAGGTCGGCTGGGTAATATTGTGACTCCTTAGACTCCTATATATAGAAAGGAGGTTTTGTCATTTGAATCATCAAAGAATCATTCATTTGTGTAATGTAAAGGAGGTTGCCCCCTCGAAGAGGCTGAATTCTAAGTCATTGACCTATCTTTTCTATATTTTTGTGAGTTGGTTTCATAACAAATTTTATCCAAAAAAAATAACCAAAGGTTTTTACATGTTCATCACCTAGGTAATAAACCCTCCATGATGAAATGCACATGGACCAACATTATTACAAGATACAGTTATAGGATGGAATATCCACCTTATTAACTTTAATCAGATGTTTTACAATGGAACAATTTTTTTATTAAAATATGGTTTCCAATAAATTCCACTTGCCTAAGAGGAAAATAAAAATGATTTTGAGGTAGCAATGTGAACACAAAGTACACAAGCATGTTATACACTTAACTATTTAATTAAAAATAATGTAAGGAAATGCACATATTCAAGATAATGAATTAAGTAAGAATGCAAACTAGAAAACGTAAAAACAGATAAAAAAAAATAAAACAAAAAAAATATGCAAATTTTTGGGTGGATTACATCATACTATTTTTTATTTTTCTTTTTTATACCACCATACTTTCTCCTTAAATTTGGAGTAACAATAATTTCAATGTTATCGTTATTCTATACAATGACGCTTCCTTTTAGTTTTCAACAATTTAGCCAAGACTTAGAGCTACGAAGTGGTTTTGAGTGAATTTTGAAGCAATATTAGGAAATATCTCCTCTTCCATTTTGTTTATCTCATTATTTTATATTAGGTAAGTAGACATAACCATGCTATCAAATGGGAAAAAAATGCTTCTATTATGAAAATATAATTTGGTGTATCATCATTAATTTTAAAATTCTAATTTATTAATGATTTTTTATTTGCTCTATCATTTTTAATAATTGCAAAACTTTATAAAAATACCACAACCACATTCACCGATGTGGTCAATATATGCCAATCAATGTCTTTTTCATACATCTATAGACATAAAAATGTTGGAAAATCTCGTCAATATATTCATGTTAACCCCATTAGTAAATGTGGTTGTAGTTACAACCGAAATGTGTATGGTGTATTCCTTGACCATGGTTGACCATGGTTGGTGAGGTTGTATGAGGTTGCTCAAGGTTGATGAAGTTGACTATCATCAAGCTTACTGTTGAAAATATACATGGCGGAGGCAGAATATGAATGATAAACATTGAGTTGCATATATTAATGACATGATATACATTTATAGTAGATTGGATTGACCAGTGGGTTCCATATTCCAAGGTCTCATCGAATCCAGTGGTTGTTCACATTCCACACCAACTCATAGAGGATTAGGTGTCCAACATTCCCCCCTTAATCCGAAGGGGCATTTATGAGTCCAAGAAGAGAGTTGTAATAGAAAATGTGCAAAAGTGGATGGCAGCACTATGCTAAATGTGCTCTTTGGAATGTTGGTATAAGGGGGTTGGTTTAAGGATGAGAACCAACACTACAACACTTTGTGCAGTTCCGAGAACTCTTCCAAATATGGCATGAATTGAGGACTTCTACTAGAGGAAGTTCTCCTCATGTTTTGAAGAGGGATACCTTCAAACTTGAACGAGGGGTCTCACCCAACATAAAAAGAGAGAACCTCAACCTGAAAACGGAGGTCTCAACCTGTGATAGTTTAGGGATGACCAACAACTCTAGAATGCTTAATGAAATTCCTGGAATTCTTCCAAAACCGGCAAGAAGCTGAAGTCTTCTACAAAAGGAGGTGTCCCAAATTATTTTTAAGAGATGTCTCAAGCCCGCATAGATGGTTTAAGGATGATCATCAACCAAAGGAATGCTTAGGGGCAGCTTTGTCTCTAGCCACAACTCTGAATCTAGTATGGCGAGTCATGGATCAGACTCACTTGACGTGGATTTGAAGCTTGTAGATGACCATCACTTCCTCCGTGTCAGATGAAAGGTGAGATGATGGAGAAAACTAAACTACAAGATTGTTCAATACTATAGAACATGTTCTAACATATGAATGAAATATATTCTTGGCTGTTGAAGCCCATTGTCAAGAAGTGATCCATCCAAGATGATTCTTTGTTCTTATAGGAGGCTTGTTTTTGAAGCATTTGTTTGAAGAATGAGTGGCTTTATGACAATTCTCACATGGATGAAGATCAAAAGAGTAATATCTCATATGGCCAACTCGGTCGCAGTGTTGGCATTTAAGAACTTTTGGCTACAAATGTGGAGGAGCATAATCTAGAACAGGTGAAGGTGAACTGTCATGAAGGAATCCAACACTCTCAAACTGGAAGGGCTTTTAGTAATATAGAATGTGAAAGGAAACGTCATTATCGTATCCAAGACATGTTCTATGCTTTTTATGGACAACCTCTTCCGAAGGTCTGATGATGGGCTTGGTAAGCGTATGTTGAATTTCTGCTTCTGCATTTAACTCTGATCTTGAGATGGGTACTTCATCTAAACAAATATTAATCTCATTGACATGATTATTTTAAGGCAGCTCATGGGAGTCTATCTCAATTTTATCAGTAGAAATAGATTCATAATGATGACTCCATTGTTGTTATTCTGCTTGTTGGAGCTAAGATTCAAGCCTCAAAAATTCAATGTTTTGTTTTTCATTTTGTAAACAAATTCAAATATAGGAGAGAGTTTCCCTAGGGATTTGGAACATCTAATCAACAATGGAATAAATTAAGTATTTAGAAACTCTAATGCATCATCAAGTATAGCCATTTTCTCCAACCTTATAAAATATATCTTAAGCTAGAAATTGCACAAAACCCTCTTTTTTTTATAGTAGCTACAACTTACAACATTTTCTTTCAAATGATTGTCTACACACTCTTCAATGAATCTTTATATGCTATGAAATTAAACTCATTAGCTAGTCCAATCGAATAATATATATACCAATATAGTCTTCAAAGAATATGACAACACTAGCATATGACAATGAATGATCGTTCAACTATATGGATGAAACACCAACGCATAGGAATATTTGTCAATGCATAGGTCATAGATATTTGAACATGCTTCCCATACTTTGGATGGATATTTGAATATATTTTTTTTAAACATCGTAGATAGTACCCTATAATATTCTCCACCTATTCTCTTCCTATAGATATTACCAAAAGATCTCCCATAGTTTCTCCTTTCACACACTTTGTACAATATTTAATATAACATTTGGAACAATATTAAAGTGATCTATAAACTGTCGTGGCTCTAAAACCATTCTATAAACCATCGAGGTAGTTCATTCACAATCAACCCAAAGGTTAAACTCTATTAAATGTACGACCCTTCAAAGAACTTTTGAATAGACTGGTGATGGTGATGGGATATTGTATACCTGGGCTTAGTTGGAAGTATCCTATGCATGAATATGTTTGTGTTGTACTTATCGTAGTCTTTTTAATTATTTTCATGCTCGCAGATGCTCAAATGCCCCCGACTTTCAATGTTCTGGGAGTGATGATGGTCTATGGAGCTCTACTAATGGATTCTTTCATTGGGATTTTATAGGAGGCAATATTTAAAAATGAATCTAGCCACTTCACATATGGAAATGTTGTTATGTTCAACGGCCGTTGGGCTACCCCTTTTGACCATACCATTGGGGCTAATGGGTGAGTTGTTCAGAGCATGGATCTCCTTCTCCCAGCATCTATGCGTTTATCTGGTGCTCATCTTTGAAGCGATGATGAATTTCATTGGTCAACTATCAATGCTCTATCTAGTTAAAAAAATTTGTGGCACAATGATTGCCATGGTGACCAGCAGCCAAACAAGTTCTTTATTAATGAATCGATTAGAAGGACTCAGCTCAATGCATAGGAATTCAATAGAGTTCAACAAACGCACCAGCAGACAACGATGTGGGTTTGGAGGCTAGAATGTTATGTGCATAAGTGATGCATAGATTTCAGGGCGTTCGAGTGGATAGAGCATTAGAAATCATATGGTTAGAATAGAAAGAGTGTCAAAAATGAGTTACTGAGGTAGAGAATGCAACTAAAATATAGCTGATAGGATATTCATCAAATGCGAGTTACTAAGCCAGAGAATACAACTAAAATATTGTTGATAGGATATTCATCAAATGCAAGACTCATAGCGAACCTTCATGCACATAGAAATCACAAAATCAGTGGCTCAAAATGAGGTAGGGCAAGAGAACACCCTCTTCGATACCATGTTAAACACATACATGGCAGAGGCAGAATATGACTGACAAACATTGAGTTGCATATATTATTGACATGATATACATTTTTAGTACATTGGAGTGACCATTGGATTCCATATTCCAATGTCTCTTGGACTCCGATGGCTATTCACATTTCACACCAACCCATAGAGGATTAGTTATCCAACACTTACAGTAATGACAATGCTAAATGTTACATTAATTTTATAAAAGAAATTACATTAATGGTTGATATGATTGATGGGGTTGACCATGGATGAAGATAGTTAACCATTATTGACCATATTCAACCACAACAATATTGATTAACCATTATGGTTCACCATATTCAAACATAAATACTTTGGCTCACCATGTTCGACCATTCTAACCATGGTTGACAATGGTTAAGCATTAAGAGTCGATAAAGCATGAAATGTTCTAGGTTGATTATGGTTAACTAAAGATGAGCATGATTAATCATTGTTGATCATGGTTAGGCATGGTTTACCATAGTTGATCATGTTTAACCACATTCAACCATAGAGACCTTGATCATGGTCAATGATATTCAACCTTGTTTGACCATATTCAACCATGGTATAATCATGGTTGACCATGGTTGATCATGGATGACCATAGAGACATTTTTTTATCATTATGTTTGACATTAGTCATGATTAAATATGTTAGCTTACCATGTTGATCTAACCTAACCATAGAGATCTTGATTAAAATAAATAAAAATAACTCATTATAATATTATATAATTTTCTATGAAATTTCTTCCCAAACATGCCCCGATTATAATTCCACTCAACACTAAAATATTGTTAATACTGGAACACAAAAAAATCAAACCTACCACTAACAAATTCACAAAAAAATCAAACCTACCACTAACAAATTCACATAAATTTGGAGGAAAGTATTAATTTAACAAACTTCTAATTTTATATAGTCACATATCTAACTGATCCGATCGAATTTGGAGCAATGGTAACAAACTTTAATTTTATATATATAGAGATATGTGAGTAGGTATTTGTTGGTAATATAAAGAATTACCAACAAATTTGACATTGTAAGGATTGAGTTTCGGTCAAGTGGGTCTTCCCCAAGACCACTAGAAGCATTACGATGATTATGCCATGCATATTTTTTGTTAGGATATGTACAATTTTAATATTCTTGAATTTTGTTGCAACCTGTTTGAATAAGGTAATATATTCATTATTTTAATTATTAATATCTTAATTTATTCAACGTATCTTATAGCTTTAGTTTCTTTTATAGCTTTTTTATTTTTATATATTATATTTTCTTTATTATAGATGTATTTTTTTATCATAATTGTAAAATTTAATTTAATGATTTTAAAACTTTTCTAAAATTGAAAAGAGTTTCCCCACTAGATTTTCAGGTTGCATATTATTATTTTACTAAAATTTATTATTTTAATAAATAAGATCATAATGAAATTACTGTAGTTTTCTTTCAAAATTGAAGAGATTTCTTCCACTAGATCTTTAGATCGCATGATATTAATTTAGTGAATTTTAATATTTTACTAAATAAAATTATAATGGAATTATTGTAGTTTTTCCCATTTAATTGTTTTTTGTTTTTCTAATACTAGATATATTAGTAGAAAATCTTATTTAAAACATATTTAATATTTTTAATAGTGAAATGTTTTATATTCTTTTCATTATATCAAATTTATTATATTTTCCATTTTTAACATAAAATATCACCTATTGTTAAAAGTACCATCTATTTATATTGTGTATTAGATTCAAAATTTTCATACCTCCATCTTAAACATTAATCAATAAAAACTGGATTAAATATAGCAATAAAAATAAATAAAGACAAATGAAACCAGGGAAACTTTGCTTGGAAAATTAAACTACTATTCCGACAAATTTATTACTTGGGTTTTGGTCCGAGTTTAAATCTTACTGTTCAATCTTTACCCTGATATTTTAATACGACTATTGTACACATAATCTGTGCTATAAGGAACACTTATCCATGTGTATTATACCTGTATTAAATACCCATAACTAACTAATGTGATGAATTTAATTTTAACCAAGGCTTAACTATCTCTGGACTGTTAGCTTGCTTCTTTTTTTAACATTCACTCTAGCTCTGCCATGGCTTTGTGGCACAAGCAGGCCACGCCCCCTTAGCTGGATGCCTCGAGATTTTCCCTTCCATCAATGGTGGTGTGCTCAGCTCTTTGATCTAAGGGCTATGATCTGTTCGGAAAATTTACCAATTCAGGGTTGTTGGAATTTGGCTCATTCGTTTCCCCAAATCTTGGCGTCTATTTAAGATTTACTCCTACCATCTCTATCCGATTCTTTGGAAGTAGAAGGAAATATTTCTCAGGGGCCAGCCATGAAAGCTGGAGCTACTTTTTTAACGGTAAGTGGTTGAATTCTCCCAATTCAAACCCGGTGGTATAATTCTCTTAAATATGATGTTTTATTTTTTTCTTATCCTTATTTCTCTTCAACACTAGGTTGTATGATACTAATCACTTTCCTTTCCTAAATTCTTAGTGTTTAACGGGTTTGAATGCGAGAAATTCTATGCTACCATCCCTTGAGATTTGTGGAATCTAGCATTCACTTGTACACAAGTTTTCTGGGTAAGAAATGGTACGAGGTGTTTCCCATTTGGTATATGACAGTTTCTTTTTGCTTTCATAGAGTTCTGAGTGCTCTGCTTCGTTCTATTGTTTGTTTTATATGGTTGCTCAGAGGGGAAGATTCTTCTAAAGCCTCATTAAACCCTTATGAATCTTCTTTGCAAACCTGCTACTCAGGTTGCTCTCTTGGCTACAGTGTTGTAGTTATGTATTTCTAGCCGAGAGCCTGGTAATTTCCTTGTCAGTAAATTATTGGTATTTTTAATCTCCTTTCTAGAAGTGAGACTTGTCAAGTAGCCTCAACCCTTGTAGACATCTGTATAAGTTATATGTTTTTTTCTAATGGACTTTGTATGGAAGTTGTGGAAATTTTATAGCCTTAATCATAGTTGTATTATTAATTTATTTATGGTTTCTTGAAGTCATAAATATTATCTTGTTTCCTTCTACAAAAGTCTCATTCTGAATTTTACACATAGGTTGCATTCTCTATTATTTAAATTGACTTGTAAGCATTTCTCTGGATACTCTTTGAACATTGTTATTCTTGATTTACGAAGTGTAGAATATTTTGATTTCCTTTTGCTGTAAAACCTTGCGTACTGATAAGTTTTTGAGATCATTTTCACTTGTGAAAATGCGTCTCTGTTTGAAGGTTATTTTGTTTTTATAGTTGATGAGTTTATAACTTAGGAAATGGGTAGGGTTTACTATTTGATGAATAGAGCTTCTGCTATTTTATTTTCTCTTAATATCGCTCTGCTTTTACTAACAAACCTGATGGGATTTAATCCTTGTCAGGGTTTTGTTAGAGTTTCATTCCCCGAATGCCACTCCTGCTTAAGCCTGGAGGTTTCTTCAGGGTTTCTCGTTAGGAGTCTAGGCTGCTACTTAATTTTCATTAGAAGAATAATATAACTTAGTTGAATTTTCTACATTGTCTGGGTTCCCCAACCTATGGCTTAGTTTGTTCCTCACACATTAAATCATTTCTTTTTCACTCTGACTCACACAAGTGTCCCATCTTGGAAAACTAAGGTTCACATGTTCTGGTGTCTCTCAACTTACAAGTTAAGCCATTCAGCTTACTCCACCAGTCCGTAGCTACATGTGGCATTCAGGTTAATATTATTTTTATTGTTTTTTCACTGTTACACAATAATTAGTACAAAGGTTCCAATATAATTTAATCGTTATAGGTTTACTACTCACACTGTTCTTAGAAGAAAATGACATTGCATTTTTATTCATTACAAATCCACCAGTAATATTGTTTTCATGCCCTAGCCTACTACGACAATTTCAATTACTCTTATGAGTCTAGGGTTATCATTACCACTTTAGTTATTCTATTTTTTCCTCTTAAAGAACTTGCGAATGCATGTTCGAATTTTATAAAACATGACTAAGTTTTCAGGTCAACAGGTTTGATCCAGGAGTATTTTCACATACCTGTACTTTCCAAGAAAGATAAATAAGCTCTTGGGTTAAGTTTCACCTTCGTTGTCTATTACCTTTTTCCACCCATCCATGAGATTCATCTGGTAGGACCTCCTCTGCCCCCGTGCTTCCTTGTGAGACCACTGTCTTTTGCAAGTCAATGGCACACTTGTGCGCATGCATAAACAATATTATTGCGAGTGGGTCCATTTGATTTTGGTATCAGAGCTATGATAGGCTCCAAGAAGTTATCATATTTGAATTTTGGATGCCTTGGATGAAATATTATACTTGTGACAGTCAAGAATTTAATTCAATTGTTTCAATTGTATTAGGGCTTGAATAATTCATCAACATATAGGAATATGTGCTTTTGGCATTAAGAAACTAGTAAATCACATTTTGAGCAAATGTGGAAAATGAAAGAACGAATTATAGAGGCTCAAAAAAAAGAATTAACAATGGAGTAGTAAGAGAATCATTGAGATTTTTAACTAATTTCATAGCAAAATTAGTAGATATCTTTGTTAAAAAAGAAAGAAAGGTAGGAACATGAGAAGAGAACATTGCTAGTTGAGCAAAGCGATAAAGAAAGCAACTTGAGATTTTGAAACATGGTGTTTAGATATGTGTCAAAGAGTGTTGACACAAGCTCATCTTAACATTCCTGAAGTTGTTGCCATGTACCTAATTGTTTTGTAGATTATAAAAATGTGAGTGGTTTAACAAATAGAAGTTTAGGCATTGACCATTAGGTGGAAACACCCATAGTATAACACTAACATAGGATAACTCTTAGTGTTGATTGGAGGAGAAAACTGAGATATAGGATAACTAACTCATAGTGATGCCTATGAGATGAGAAGACTAACATATAGAATAACTAACTAATAGTGATGCCTATTAAAGGAGAAAATTGACATAGGTTATTTCAAGAGTCTGAGGGTGCTTTGATTATTATAATTAGGTTCAGTTATTTAATTCCTCAACTAGGATATGAAAATGTCACTGTGATGACATGAAAAGCGGTTTTGACCCTTTTTTATATCTACATGCTTCTATTTTAAAAAAATTAGCCAACACTGTAGTGGATTATATTTTTGATTGCATGACATGGATTGTGGTTTTATTACTATTTTTTGGTGGATGACATAGATTGTGATTTTATCACTATTTTTGGTTGGAACATGGATTGTGCTTTTATTACTATTTTTACTTAGATGCCATAGATTGTTCTTTTATTACTATTTTTGGTTTGGTTGGATGACATGGATTGTGCTTTTGTTGTGTAGCTGTGAAAAAAAACTAGAGTATTTTGGTTTGGTTTGACAACATGGATTGTGCTTTTGTTGTGTAGCTTTGAAAAAAGCTAGAGTATCTTTCCACATCTGAGAGATAATCCAAGCTGTCCACTGCAAATAGAATTGGCATCATTTAATAGATAGTTTGATTGGCCAGTTGCAAATAGAATTGGCATCATCATCCAGATAACTAGAGTGGAAATCATAGCCCTCCACTCTTAGAAAAATTGGTTGTGTGTGATAGCAAGGTGTGAGAGATAAGTGGGACTGCTTATTGAACATGTTATCTGAACTGTCAAGGAGGTTGATTGATTTAATAGTCTATTCAATTTATGGATTCATGTGGGGAGGGTTTTTCTCCAGTGGACCTACAATTTTATTTTGGTGTACACATGTAATTACCAAGAATTAAATAGGTTATAATTTTCTACGACAACAATTCTAAACTACACTTAAAAAAATAATGTTAAAATAAGCTTGCCTCAACAATGTTAAGATAATTCAATTTGGTAGGAATTCATTGCATACCTTTAGTGTCATACGTCGAGGAAAATGACATTGACATTAGCATACCCATCTCCATCACCATCATTGTAACTTACAAATTGTTCTATCATACTCCCGTAAATGATCAATTGATTGTGCTCTTAAAACATTTCACACCACCTTCAAAACTCATAGGAATCATAGAAATTGCAAAGCCATGACATCTACATGGATTCATATGGCTTTGTACAAGCAAATTATGTGAAGAAGGCCAACAAAACAAGAAAAAAATATATCTTTTATCCACTCACAAAGTCCAACATTTGAATTTTCCTATCCAAAACCTAACACTACAATTA